>CM053029.1:171953780-172243780 GCA_028564925.1 Lithobates sylvaticus
GGCAGCAGTGACCGGTCTTTTGTACAGTCAAATTCTAAATATGTTAGAAAGAGTGAGCGTTAAAAGAATTAAAAACTGCTAGCACAAAAAGCACAATCTCATAACACAATATACTGAGTAGTGCAGCGCTCTAGCCAAACAGAGTAAAAAATTTAACAAAAAAAAAATTTTTAAAGTGAGAGCCCAAAAATTCATAAAAACAGTAATTCATAAGTAATACAATAATGCTCAAAACAATTCATGTAGTGATATCCACATCCAAATAATGAATCCTCTAATAGTGTTCATGTAAATAAAAAGAGTGCAACAATTTACGGTATTAACCACTTGACCACTGGGCACTTAAACACCCTTAATAACCAGACCAATGCTCAGCTTTCGGTGCTCTCACATTTTGAATGACAATTACTCAGTCATACAACACTGTACCCATATGACATTTTTGTCCTTTTTTTCACACAAATAGAGCTTTCTTTTGGTGGTATTTAATCGCCGTTGGGTTTTTTATTTTTTTCGCTATAAAAGAAAAAATACTGAAAATTCTGTAAAAAAAAATAATTTTTCTTCGTTTCTCTTCTAAAATTTAGCAAATTTGTATTTTTTCTTGATTTTGGACAAAATTTACACTGCTACATATCTTTAGTAAAAATAAGTACAAATTAGTGTATATTATTTGGTCTTTGTGAAAGTTATAGAGTCCACAAGCTATGGTGCCAATATCTGAAAATTGATCACACCTCAAGTACTGACGGCCTATCTCATTTCTTGAGACCCTAACATGCCATAAAAGTACAAATACCCCCCAAATGACCCCTTTTTGGAAAGAAGACATTCCAATGTATTTAGAAATAGGCATGGTGAGTTTTTGAAGTTGTCATTTTTTCCCAAAATTCTTTGCAAAATCAAGATTTTTTTTTTCTTTTTTTCACAAAATGTTCATATTAGCAGGTTATTTCTCACACACAGCATATGCATAGCACAAATTACACCCCAAAACACATTCTGCTATTACTCCCGAGTATGGCGATACCACATGTGTGAGACTTTTACACAGCGTGGCCACATACAGAAGCCCAACATGCAGGGAGCGCCATCAGGTGTTCTGGAGCACCCAGGACAATTCTGACATTTCTCTCCTACATGTAAAAATCATCATTTATTCTCTAGAAAATTACATAGAACCCCAAAACATTATATATGTTTTTTTTAGCAAAGACCCCAGAGAATACAATGGCGTTGCAACTTTTTATCTCGCACGGTACTTGCGCAGCAGTTTTTTTAATGTGTTTTTTTTTGGAAAAAAAATGTTTTGTGCTTTACAAAAAACAAAACAGTAAAGTTAGCCCAATATTTTTGCATAATGTGAAAGATGAAGTTACACTGAGTAAATAGATACCGAACATGTCACCTTTCAAAATTGCACACATTCGTGGAATGGCGCCAAACTTTGCTACTTAAAAAACCCCATAGGCAACGCTTTAAATTTTTTACTGGTTACATGTTTTGAGTTACAGAGGAGTTCTAGGGCCAAAAGTATTGTTCTCACTCTAACGTTCGCAGCGATACCTCACATGTGTGCTTTGAACATTGTTTTCATACTTACATATGGGTTTGCTTCTGCATGCGAGCACACGGGGACAGGGGGGGGTTTAAAAAATGTTTTTGTTTTTTTCAGTGTTCATTTTACTTTATTTATTTTAGTTTGACACTTTTTTCCCCAAAAATTTTTTTTTGATCACTTTTATTCCTATTACAAGGAATGTAAATATCCCTTGTAATAGGAATATGGCATGACAGGTCCTCTTTACAGTGAGATATGGGGTCAATAAGACCCCACATCTCACCTCTAGGCTGGAAAGCCTGAAATAAAAAAATTAAAAAACGATCCTGGCTTTAATCGTAGCGGTAGGTCGGTAGAAGCACCGGAGGGTGGCAGGAGGGGGGGGGGGGGGGGGACGTAAGAACGATCAAGCAGCATGATCATTCTTATGGTGTAGGGAATCGCCGGCTGAAAAAGCTGATATCTGAATGATGCCTGTAGCTGCAGGCATCATTCATATATCCCCGCACAAAGTCGAGGACGTCATATGATGGCCGGCAGGCGGGAAGTGGTTAAAACGCATGGCACGAGTATGGCTGAGCATGGCTGGGTATCGCTGAGTATGGCTGGGTATCACTGAGTATTGCAGAGTATATAATATTAATTTATTTTATTTATTTATGATGATTTTTAGTTATTTGCAGATTTAGTTTACATTTATTTATTCATATATTATTGCTATTTTATGTTTTACAATTTTTAATTTGAGCAGAAAATTGCGCACAAAAATGCACGAATGTGCGCTTCTATTAATTTCTATGGAAATAAAAACGTGCCATAAATGCTCAAATCTGCCCGATTCGAGCTACAAAAAAAGCTCCAGAACTTTTTTTGAGCTTCAGGTGACTTGGAGTGGAAATGTGAACCATTTCCATAGAGCTGCCTTTTTTAACCAGGGTGCCTTAAAGTTTCTTCAGGGTTCCTTGGCAAAATACCAAAAAATTGCCCAAAAATGTTATGCAAGCCAGGGTGTAGATAAAGGCTGCCTTTTTAGTTACACTAAATCACAGGTTTTCATTGTGCACCATTACAAACTTCTAGCTGTTGGCAACCTAACGACCAATGGCATGATCAATTGATAAGGAGGATGACAGTGGCTAGGCAGGCCTTCCAGAACACTGCCTAAAACAGCCACCTCCTCAGGTTGGATGTGGGACTGGGTGGAATTCAACCTACTAGCAATGCTTGGAACGCATCCTTGAGCAGCAGAAGGCTCTCCATGCCATGGCCTTGCGACACATAATATCGGCATAGAGAGACCTTTAGGCAGGGAGGAACTGGGCCATAATTTGGGCAGATTGTGGCAGTCCTCAAACCATTCCTCTCTGTGACAGAACATCTGAGCCGCGAGGATGCCAGCATTGCTAATGTGCTGCCGCTTTTTAACCATCTTCAGACTAAATTGGAGCGGTTCATGTCAGCTCAGGAACCTTTGCCTGGTGGTGTCCCTCAACCTGATGTGTTGGCTCTGCTCAAGAAATTTCTCTTGGAATTGGGCAGGCGCACGCAGGATTTGACCGCCTCTTGCCCAGAACTGATGCTGGCTGCCATGTGTGACCCTCGTTGCAAGGGCAAAATGGCTGTGCAGTGCAGTGCTCTCACAACATGGCGGGACAGACTGATTGACAGGGTGCGTTGAAAACCCCCTCTCCCATGCAACAGCATCTACTGATTCTGAAGTGAGCAGCAGAGATCCTGCCAGCGGTCGCGGAGCATCTTCTTCCGTCTTGACTGAGGCATTTGACACCCTAATGGGAACCTCCAGCAGCATAGTGCGCACCAGGAAACGCATTTCATCAAAGGAGGTTGTCATGACATATTTGTCATCCCCACCAGTGCACCCCACCACAGATCCTATGTCTTTTTGGCAGGAGAAGAGCGAGGAGTGGCCTGCCCTCGCAGATATTGCCAAGGAGCTACTGCCCTGCCCTCCAACAAGTGTCCAGAGTGAGCGGGTGTTTTCTGTGACCCCTGATCCTGTCACCCCAAAGATCACAGTTGTCCCCCCAGCTAATGGAGCAGTTAGCATTTTTGAAAATAAATTTGCCAAAGCTGGGGTACCCCTCCCTTACTCTGGACATTCCTTGAACTCACTGACTGACTGTCTGCACTCTGCAGCGGAGATGGCCTCTTGGTCTTAGACTCTTTAGTTGGACCCTGTCCCTCCCCACAATCAAAGTTTCTTAAATGCCCAAAAAATATTTATACCCATTCAATTGTTGTTCGATGTGCCAAATGTAATTACTATACTAATCCACAAGCTGGGTAAACGCTGTGGCCTGATGTTCCCCAACTGTGCCCCAATAATATGCCATGTGCCCCAGTATGCAATGATGTGCCCCAATATGCCCTGATTGTGCCCCAATATGTTTGGGTGGGGGAAGGGAGTGTTTTTGTTTTCTGCCATTGCAGAAGGGAATCTAACTACTGTTAAGTTAAGTTATTAATAATTTTAAATATTATTGTTGAGTTGCTTTATGCTTTAGAGAGACCTAATAAACATTTCTTGTTCAGTTGTACAGTAGTGTCTGTCACCTTTATTCTGTCCTATATGTCTGCCTGGCTACCTTGGATGGGGAATGGGATGGGGTGGGGGACAGAATGTATAGCTCGCTTTGCAACACTCCTTTTTGAGTTGCGGAGAGCAGGCGGAGGAGGGAACTTTTTATTTCTGTGTCAATGTGGCTTATCACAGTGTGTTCTATTGTGTCTAGTGTGCTGTAACATAAAACACCTCCCTCAACAAAATCAAGCACTAAAGACTATGCTGGTTTTTATTACTTCAAAACAACTTTATTTTTACACACAAAATAAAAGTATAAAATAATATATTAGATTTGAACAGAACAAACAAAAAAATAGCTATGGTCCTGGAGCACGCAGTGGATGCTGGGTTTTCATCTATGATGGAGACGGCTTTCGGTGCTCATGGTGGTGGTAGAGCTAGTACCAGGCAATGGAGCAATTGTGTCTGGAAATTGCGACCAATCGCGATAAACTACGGTACTTAACTATTTCCCACCCGGCCTCTGTAAGACGGCCGGGTGGAGAGCGTCTACTGACAGGAACGTCCTTCTGAAGTAGAGGGATCGCGCGCGTGCAGCGCTGTGGCCGATCCTGCGGCCGTGTCACCCGTTTCGGCAGGAGGGGTCGGTGATGGCCTCCCTGATCAATGACGGCCTCGAATCCCCGTCATGTGATGTAAACAAACAGCCGTCCAGGCAATCGGCTATCCTCTCCTCACAGCGTTGGTGAGGAGAGGAGAGCGGTTCACTTCAGCCGGCTGTTGATCAGTGAGTAGTTAGCTGTTTTTACTGCTTTTTACTCACTGATCACCAGTGTAGTGTCCCCACAGTGTAAACACACATGTCCCCACCACATGTCCCCAAAACACACATTGTCCCCTAATAAAAACAACATGTCCCCAAAATAATAAAACACATGTCCCTCACATATGTCCCGGTAAAATAACATGTGTCAATGATTATCTGCACACATATGTCCGTGATCATCCTGCACACAGTCATCTGTACATGATCATTTGCGTACATATGTCCGTGATCACAGTAATTTTTTTGCCAAAAATGTAGAAGAATACGTAATGGAGAAAAACTGAGGGATTTTTTTTTTAAATTGAAGAAAGAAAATAAATACATTGGAATTTTGTTTGGGAGCCAGTTCGCACTACAGCGACGCAGTGCCGAATCGCAAAAAGTGCTCTGGTAAGGAAGGGGGGAAAATCATCGGGGCTGAAGTGGTTAAATACTGCCACCAGTGATGGAGAAAAACTGAGGGAGAAGAGAAACATTGGAAGAAGACTACAGAAGTCGAAACGTTCTTAGTTCTGCCACCACTATGCACTCACCAGAACAATCAATAAAATGAGCCTGTTATGGCTTGGCCAAAACACAAAGCCTCCGCCTTGATCCCCACTTGGTTCTCTTGTACCAATCAGATATGGTTGGGTGACTTGTCCTGGGAGGAAAAGAGCTCACCAAAAGTGGTATAATAGTGTAGTATTTATTTTAACCACTTGCCATCTGCCATATAGCAAAATGATTGCGGCAAAGTGTTTTTTTTTAATATCCTGACCAGACGTCATATGACGTCTTCAGGATATCAAGCTCCGGGGGCGCGCATCGTGGCAATTGTTGATGCGGTGTGTCAGTCTGACACACCGCAACACCGATCTAGGTAAAACGTCTATGACGGAGACTCTTTACCACGTGATCAGCCATGTCCAATCACAGCTGATCACGATGTAAACAGGAAGAGCCGGTGATCGGCTTTTCCTCACTCGCGTCTGTCAGACCCGAGTAGAGGAGAGCCGATCGGCTGCTCCTCTGACAGGGGAGTCTGTGCTGATCGATTATCAGCGCTGCCCCCCCCCCCCCGAGGATGCCCACACTGGACCACCAGGGACGCCACTAGGACCACCAGGGATGTCACCCCTAGCTATGCCACTCTAGATCACCAGGGATGCCAATCAGTGCCCACAATAGATGCCAATCAGTGCCCACAATGGGCATTACTGATTGGCAGGCATTATTGTTTGGCACTGATTGGCATCCATCAGTAACATACATTACAGTACATTAGTGCACCTATCAGTGCCCATCCATGCCCATCCTTGCCACCTATCAGTGCCCATCTGTGCCGCCTATCAGTGCCCATCTGTGCCGCCTATCAGTGCCGCATATTAGTGCCCATCATCAGTGCCCATCAATGCCACCTCATCAGTGCCACCTCATTGGTGCCACCTCATCGGTGCCCATCAGTGAAGGCGAAAACTTACTTATTTACAAATTTTGTAACTGAAACAAAAAAAAAAAATTTCCAAAATGTTTGGTAATTTTTTTATTTGTTTAGCAGAAAATAAAAATCCCAGAGGTGGTCAAATACCACCAAAAGAAAGCTCTATTTGTGGGAACAAAATGATAAAAATGTAGTTTAAGTACCGTGTAGCATGACCGCGCAATTGTCATTCAAAGTGTGACAGCGCTGAAAGCTGAAAATTGGTCTGGGCAGGAAGGTGTATAAGTGCCTGTATTGAAGTGGTTAAAGTCAATCAAAGTAATACAAAACGACCGAACATAACAAGATGGCCGCTGATCCAGAACCCAGATACGGCGGTGTGACGTCAGCATGTAGAGCTCCTCCCAGTGACTGGTCTTTATCAAAGGAAGCTCCTGCACAAAGGCAACGTTTCCCGCACAGATGTGGAATAAATACACAAAGCACACCAAGATTCAAATAAGAATACACACGTCTTTTGTATTTAGCCAATATTTACTTATCCCGGAGTTCAGCTTTAATATAAATATCTTGCCTCAATATAGAAGATTCACAATCTCTGGTGAATTTATATTAAAACCCTTATCACATTATGCAGAATTGTACGCCAACAAGTGACAATGTGTCAGCTTGTTCAACGTAAATATGTTTAAATTGGTTTCCTGTAGATGACTGAGCCCCAACAATAATATTGAAAGTAAAGAAATATCAAATATTTCTGCTTGCATGGAAGAGAAGTTGATCCAAGTCATAAATGTTACATTAGAAGCCCTTGTCTCTGTGATGCAAAGTACAGCGTGTGCATGTGACCCGGAGCGAGAATATACAATGGCTTTCAGCTGGGGATCTTCTGTCACCGCCATTCCCTTTGATTGTGGCATTCTCCTTTCAGGATGGAGCACAGGGACTGAAGGTTTGTGGCCCGGTCCCCTGTAGTCCCTCATTCTGCAGGCAGGAGAGAACAGATGAAAACCCGCAGCACATACAAAAAAATCTTCAACGCTTTCATCACTCGCCTTTCTTCCTGCACGAAACTTTGTAAGTGCGAATGGCGTTCCTTATTATACAGAAGTCTCGGCTTCCTGTGCCTGGTGCTCATGAAATTCTGCCGAGCACACTAACATATTTTATGACTTGAAATGAACTTTTCTCCGGCTCTGTTACTTCTTGTGATCCTTAACCTCTCAACTGCGGGATGGGAGCACAGAGTGCCCTATGCAGCCGCAATCTAGAAACCATAGTGGAAACTATGATATCAAAATGTACAAAAAAAGTATAATTCTACTTTGTAAATATTAAACCAACAATAAAACAGAAAAAAAAATATGAT
The DNA here is from genome assembly GCA_028564925.1 of Lithobates sylvaticus. Taxonomy (NCBI): domain Eukaryota; kingdom Metazoa; phylum Chordata; class Amphibia; order Anura; family Ranidae; genus Lithobates; species Lithobates sylvaticus. Next base: position 171,961,505 of record CM053029.1, read on the forward strand.
TTAAAGTGTACCTGTCATCAGATATATATGTTCTCTTAAGTGCAGCACGCTAAGCAATGTGTCAGGGTAACACTTTCAGGTATACATACCTCCCAAATATTTGAGATGGGAATGAGGGACACCTATCAGCAAAAGTATGCAGGCATAGGACACACCCCTTGCCACGCCCCCTTACAGGAGAAGTGCTTTTTTTTTTTACTACTACTATTCCTTTATATTGGTTTCTGGAATTTACAAATGCAGGAATTTAGAAATCAGATGAAAGGTTTAGCACTGGGAAACACTTTGATAGATACAAAGTCCATTTTATATACAACTGAATAGATCAGACCAAAATGAGGGACAAATGAGGAGAAAAGAGGGACAGAGGGACATTGCTTCAAATCAGGGACAGTCCCTCGAAATTAGGGACAGTTGGGCGCTATGGGTAGTGTTGGTCATCTTACTTTAAAAAAGTAATTAGTTAACCACTTCAGCCCCGGACCAATTGGCAGCCAAAGGACCAGGCCCCTTTTTGCGATTCGGCACTGCGTCGCTTTAACTGACAATTGCGCGGTCGTGCGACGTGGCTCCCAAACAAAATTGGCGTCCTTTTTTTCCCACAAATAGAGATTTCTTTTGGTGGTATTTGATCGCCCCTGCGGTTTTTATTTTTTTGCGCTATAAACAAAAATAGAGCGACAATTTTGAAAAAAATGCAATATTTTTTACTTTTTGCTATAATAAATATCCCCAAAAAATATATAAAAAAAACATTTTTTTTCCTCAGTTTAGGCTGATACGTATTCTTCTACATATTTTTGGTAAAAAAAATCGCAATTAGCGATTATTGATTAGTTTGCGCAAAAGTTATAGCGTTTACAAAATAGGGGATAGTTTTATAGCATTTTTATTAATATTTTTTTTTTTACTAGTAATGGCGGCGATCAGCGATTTTTATTGTGACTGCGACATTATGGCGGACACATCGGACATTTTTGACACATTTTTGGGACATTTGTCATTTATACAGAAATCAGTGCTATTTAAATAGCACTGATTCCTATGTAAATGACAGTTGTAGTGAAGGGGTTAACCACTAGGGGGCAGGGAGGAGTCAGTGTGACGTGTTGTGTTTTTTTTACAGTAGGGGGGCGTGGCTGTACGTCTGACGTCATTGATCGGCTTTCCCGATGACAGGGAACAGCCGATCAATGACAGGCAGAGTAGGAAGCGCGGGGAGAGTTTTGTTTACACAAACCTCTCCCCGTTCTTCAGCTCCGTAACCCGATCGCGGGATACCAGCGGCGATCGGGTCCGCTGGTCCCGCAGCCGTGGTCACGGAGCTCCCGACCGGGGCGCGAGCGCGCCGCTGGCGGCGCGCGCGCGCCCCCCGGGCAGGCAAATTAAAGGGGACGTACCCGTACGTGCTTTTGCCTGCCCTTGCCATTCTGTAGACGTATATCTACATGAGGCGGTCGGGAAGCGGTTAAGTTACAGATTACTTCTCCCAAAAAATAATTGCGTTAGTAACTCAGTTACTACATTGGAAAAGTAATTAGTTACGCAGCAAAGTAACTGTGACTTTTTTTTTTTATATATATAGTATTATTTTTGTTATATATCGTGTAACCAAGGGGCTGCTCTATTATTACTCTAACCAAGGGGCAGGTCTGTTATAGCGTGTAAGCAAGGGGCGGGTCTATTATTATTATATCGTGTAAGGGGCGGATGGCTACAGAAGAGGGCGAATGTTAAATTAATGGGCAGAGCTCGATATATAACAATAATAATAAGTGCGCCCCTTGGTTACAGTAATACTAGACCCGCCCCTTAGTTACACAATAGACGCCCCTTGCAGAGTAGCATGAGCATCGGGAGCGTGCGGCATCGCCTCATACAATTACATGTTAACTGCGCCTGCGCGGTGTAGAGTTCACTCAGAGCTGTTTAGGTTCGGCAGTTTTCATAAGCTCCGTAGTCCTTCGTACTGCACAAGCGATGCGCCTGCGCAGTACAGGGGGGTCCTTTTCCGGCGGGGGAACTTTTTCGGCAGGACACTGGAATTACACTACTGCCATCTAGTGGAGGTAGATGTAATTGCGGTAACGCCGCCTAAGTAATGGGAACTGCGTTACCATGAGGGGAAGAGTAATCAGTTATATTACTCGTTACCCTCTATAGTAACTGCGTTAAGTAACTCCGTTTATTTAACTCAGTTACTTACATCACTGGCTATGGGTATATATTACCACCTTACAGAGATCACAGTACTCCTCCTGACAATGCCTTCACCTGTTTTTCTCCCCAGAAAGACGGAGCCATCTTTATTCAAGCATGATTTCAGGTCACCATTTATTTCCTGGACTGGGATGCTGGCTAGGAGATAATTCCACTATATAAAATCCTGGTGCATGTGTAGTTCTTGGCTGTGTTAACAAATATCTGACACAGCCTCTCACCTTGTGACTTACTTCAAATTAATAAACTTAAATTGTTTAACCGCTTAACTACTTGCCGACCAGCCGCTGTTATACAGCTACAGCGATTCGGGCAGGAGATTCTCCTGCGCGAATCGCTGTAGCTGTACGGCGGCTCGTGCAGACGTAGTTGTGGGCAGGAGCGAGCAGCGTGCCCGCGGGTCGGGCGGACTCGATGTCTGCCGGTGACCCGCGATCACCTAGTACAGAGGCAGAATGGGGGATCTGACAGGAGACATGAAAGAGATCTACTGTTCCCAGTCATCTGGAACAGTGATCTCTATCATGTCCCTGGCAGCCCATCCCCCCTACAGTTAGAACACACCTAGGGAACACAGTTAACCCCTTGATCGCCCCCTAGTGTTAACCCCTTCCCTGCCAGTGTAATTTTTACATAGATCAGTGCATTGTTATAGCACTGATCAATGTAATAATGTCACTGGTCCCCAAAAAGTGTCATTTGGGGGCAGATTTGTCCGCCGCAATGTCGCAGCCCCGCTAAAAATCGCAGATCGTCGCCATTACTAGTAAAAACAATAAAAAAAATAAAAGTCCCTAAATCTATCCAATAGTTCCAATAGTTTGTAGACACGATAATTTTTTTTAACCAAAAATATGTAGAAGAATATATATAATCGGCCTAAACCGAAGAAGAAATTCTTTTTTTATGTATTATAGCAAAAAGAATTCTAAATTGTCGCTTTTTGTTTGTTTATAGCGCAAAAAATAAAAACCACAGAGGTGATCAAATACCACCAAAAGAAAGCTCTATTTGTGGGAAAAAAAGGACATCACTTTTGTTTGGGTACAATGTCGCAGGACCACGCAATTGTCATTTAAATCGACGCAGTGCCGTATCGCAAAAAATGGCCTGGTCATTTAGGGGGCAAATCCTTCCGGTCCTTAAGTGGTTAAGGTCTGCCCTGTATCAGTTTTAGACGCTATAACTTTTGCAAAACCAATCAATATACGCTTATTGGGATTTCTTTTTGCCAAAAATATGTAGCAGAATACATATTGGCCTAAATTGATGAAGAAATTATATATTTATTTTTTAATTGCCTTTTTTGTTTATAGCGTTTTGTTAGCAAAGTCTGCATGGAGAAGCATACCACAATTCTAGGGGGCTTGTTCTTTTGAAAAACAATAGACTTACTGGCTGGCTCACCAGATAAAAAATAAAGAAGGCCCAAAAAAGAAAACTAATATAGCCATCACATTTAAGAATTGTGGGAGTCCGCGTTTTTTTCCACTCTCCACTCAAATAAATCACCTCCTGAACATGTTTCACCATGAGTGGCTTGATTACAAGTATAGGGGCTATCCCTGGCCCTAGCCTTGTGATCGAGCTTTTTGTGATGAAATGTGTTAAGTATCTGTTGGTTTCTTTTGGGTGGAGACAGCATGATTGCAGCTAAACTTTTGATGCTTAAAGTGATTGTAAACCCTCACCTTGTAAAACAACCCATTCCGTTTAAAATAGAAAGGAAAGGCAAAACATTTGTATATAGATATAAAATAACATTATAAAGTGATTACATACCCTCTGTTCTCAGCTGAATAAGAACTGGGGGAGGATAAAAGCTAGCACACTGAGCTTCCCAGTAAAAGGCTGTCTGGGGGGGTCAGGACAAGTCTGATATTTGGAGGAGAGCAGGCTGAGTTTACACCATGCTACAGAACTGACATTGGTGTGTTCTCCTGCTTAGAGTGGTCAGTTTTTTATTAGGAAAGTAGAGGGACTGGCAGGAACACCAGGGATTTCACACAAAGAAAGCAATACAAAGAGCACAGGATACTTTTTCATGCAAGTACATGGTACAGCAGGCACATATCAGGAATAAGGATGAGTTTAGGCGTGTTTGCATAGTCCACGTGCAAAGCCCACCAGGAAGTCGAAGCAGGCAGTGAGACATTGCCCGATCTCTGCAGCCGCGCATCGGAACAATGTCTCACTGCCTGTGATTAGCGCAGCGCTGTGCCGACTTTGTGGCGGGCTCTGCGCGTGGACCATGCGAACACGCCTGAGCTCATCCTTAATAAGAAATAGGAAATGTTGGCTTTAGTTTGAGTGGAGATCAAATAAAATGTGGCTGCAAAAGTGGAAATACACTTTAACCATAGGTTCACACCAATTCATTTTTTTGTGCATTTTGCAGTTTGCAGAAATGCACTACAGTCCATTTAACATGGTTTCCTATGGTACACGTTCACACCTATGCGTTTTGCAGCAGCGTTTTTGGAAAGGGTCGGGGACTTTTTTCCTGCATTTTGCATATAATAGACTTCAATGGAATCGCACCAGAAACGCAAGTGTTGTGTTTGTGATGCAATGTTTGATGTGTTTTTGCGGTTTTTATTTTTCTGTTTAAACACTATAAATAGCTAGTTGTTAAGGAGTGGGCCGGGAAGCCAGCCGCCATGTCCTTAGCAAACCCTCCTGGATCCCAGCCCCCTCTATGTGAATGAGTATGGGGTACATTGTACCCCTACCCATTCACCCTAAAAAGCAGTGAAGTGTTGAAAAAACAAGAGGCGTTTTTTTGCAAGTCCTTTATTAAATATGAAACTTGTCCCCTGTCGTTGCTCCAACATGTCTTCTTTTTCCGGTACCGATGTCTTCTCTCTCTGGTAGTTTCTTCACCCTTCGGTGCAGTCCTCTCCCCCTGGTGCTGTCTTCTCCTTGAGCTGTCTTCTCCTTGTGCTGTTTTCTTCCTTGCCGCCACTTACCCACTAAAAACAAAAAGAAATGATCTTCTTATGCCCTGTACACACGGTCGGTTATTCCGATGGAAAAACTCTGATCAGATTATGTTGTCGGAAAATCCGATTGTGTGTGGGCTCTAGCGGGCTTTTTCCGTCGGAATTTCCGAGGGAAAAAATTTGAGAGCAGGATCTTAAATTTTCCGACAACATAATCCGGTCGGACTTTTTCCGATCGTGTATAGAGAATTCCGGCGCACAAAGTGCCACACATTCTCAGATGAAATTTGGAGATGAAAGCTATTGGCTACTGGCCTCTACGTAGTGCCGTCGTACATTTTGTACGTCACCTCGTTCGGAACGATCGGATTTTCCGACAACTTTGTCCGACCGTGTGTGCAACACAAGTTTCAGACAAAATCCGTTGGAACAAATCCAGCGGATTTTGTGGTCGGAATGTCCGACCGTGTGTACAAGGCATAACGATGTCTCCCTCAGTTGTGTTGTCTCCCGCTGTCTGCCTTTTCTTGTATAGCCATGGGGTGTGGCCATTCGATTATGTCACCAAGAGCCCAGAGAACCGCCCCTTGTGATGTCACGTGTCGTCACAAGGGGTGGGTTCTCCAGGTGACATCATCTGTCACTGAATAAGGGAGGACCGTCACATCAGACCAGACCAGGCTGGTCGCTCAATGTAGATAAAGAAAGCTTTTTGGAGAATAAAGTGCCTAAATCCAAGAGGTTTCTAGAGAGACTAGAAGAATATCCTGGCCTCTGTTGTCCATGCAGCCTCTGGAGAACTACATTTGCAAACCCATAAGATTATCAGAACTCAGAGTCCATTTCTGTCCATGCTGCAGGAATTCAAAGAGATGTTAACAGTGCAAGGGTCATCACTGGAACTACTGAGAGTATGGGAACTGTTCCACTGATGGAAAGGCACTGTGACCAGAGTATAGCAGTGCTCCTAACATTCAGTCCTCCCTGTGGCCAGACCTCATTGGTATGTAATTAGGATTTTTTTTTATCTTCCTGTAAAATGTTTCGAAATTGAGCAGAAACAATCTCATGTTTCATTGACTCCTGAAAAGCTTTAAATAACTTCATCGCTTTGCATTATTATCAAAATGAGATGTTTATGTTTACCGTCTGAGAGTGCATCAGATAACAGCTCAGATGTCTTCCTGGCAGAGATGATAAAGATTATCATAAAGATTTATGGCGTGTTTCTGTCTTTCATCCACTAAAATAAGTGAGGAATACGATGAAACTCTACCAGGCACGAAGAGCCAATGATCGAGGTGAGCAGAGGAATTTTAGAGGGATTTTAGAGGGTTGGCACTTGTTACCTTCACATGGGGGATCACTTTGTAAACCAGATAGGAACTAAAAATTATTTTAAAGACCTACAATTGATGACGTTTTCCATCACATCCTATATAAATGAATGAAAGAATGAATAACTTGTATAGCGCTACATATGCAAACTAAATCGCCTCAGGGCACTTTTGCCACCAGTGTCCGTCTGGGTCTTCAGAAGAGATGGGTCTTGAGCTTCTTCCTGAAGGCCAGATGGTTTTCTTCCGAGCCGATGTCCGCGAGTAGAGCGTTCTATAGCCGTGGTCCTTGGACTGCGAACCTTTGTTCGCCTTTTAATTTATAACGGGACTTGGGGATGTGGAGGAGGTTCTGGTTAGTTGACCGGAGAGTGTGACCTGGGGTGTAGTGCTTTATTTTGTTGTAGAGGTATTGTGGGGCTTTTCCTTGTGTACATTTGTGAGTGAGGCAGAGGGTCTTAAATGTAACTCGGTCCTTCATGGCTAGCCAATGGAGGGTCCTCAGGGATGGGGTGATTGATTCCCAGGGTTTTTTCCAGTTACCAGTCTGGCTGCTGTGTTCTAGACGATTTGTAGATGTGAAATTTGGTATTTTGGAAGTCCTAGGTGGAGGAAATTTGCGTAGTCGAGTTGGGAATTGATGATTGTTCCAACTACTGCATCTCCTTCCGGGATGAAGGGGGTGAGTCTACGCAATAGGCGAAGAAGGTAGTGGGATCCGCTGACTACTGATCCTATTTGTGCATCCATCATCATGTTTGAGTCAAAGATGACTCCAAGGCTTTTGGCTTTAGTGCTGGGCGTGATGGGTTGTCCCAGGATGGTGAGTGGTGTGGACATCGTGCCAAAATGTTTTTGTTTTGGTTTGCGTGGAGGAAGAGGAGTCCTGTTTTGGATCCGTGGAGTTTAAGGGAGCTCTCCGTCATCCAATCGTCAATAAATGACTTAGAAGTTGCAATAAAACTAAAACATATGAAATAAAGTGATTTTGCGCTAAAGTGCATTAAATAATGTATGTGAGCCAATCAACGGCACAATTAAACTCAAAATATAAGATAAAGTGCATGTGACAAAAATATCTAATTGTAAATATAAATATGTATAAATATATTTAAAATGTGCATCAAGTGCTAATATTCAAATAGTGGATGTGAATAATATCATCTACAAATGTCTAAAAATAATAATGCCAGTAATAAATAAATTAATTAAACCTGATATCATAAAAAACACACAGTGCTATATAAGTAAGATAAATATATCAAAAAAATTGATGAGTGTTTAAAATAATTAGATAGATAAATATAAAAGTGACAAGTCCAACAAAGGATAAAGTGACTGAAGAAACACAGTGGTGGTGCCCCCTTTCCCGGGGTAACACTATCCAAGTCTCTAGAAAACTGATTCGGATTAACTTCAGACAGTGGGGGATGTGGGTGGTGAGGACCTAATTCTGAATGGTGCTCGCTAGCCTCTCACCTCTCAAATGATCAAAAAACGCATCAAAAGCCAATGTGGATGATGAACTGTAATTCCAGATCCCTCCTTAGGTGTCGCCCAATCAGCTGATCAAATCCGTTCCAAACATGGGGGGAGATGGTTTCACTTCCTCAAAGTAATGGATACAAGGATAAGCCGTCCCTTCCTGGATATGTAATGGTGGCTACCTGCCGCAGTAGCTCACTCCCAGAGCTCAATGTGAGTGCAGGCAGAGATGAGGGGAAAATAAAAAGGGGACCCAATCGTGAAGTATGCCAAAACAATCACTAAGCCTTTTATTAACAAAAATGCGCTTACATTAAAATCGGTAAAAACAGCCAGAGAGAAACAGTTGCGTCCGTCTGACAGCACTTCCGGTATCCTCCGTCCAGCCAATCCCTACGCGTTACGTCACGTGACCTCGTGACTTCATCTGGGGCTAAAACTAAAACATATACACCTAAACAGTTCACATCCTCTGCACCAGACGAACTCTAAGGCCTCATGCACACTGGAAGTTAAAAAAACGCCAGAAGCTTTAGCTGTAGAAACCTGCATTAAAACACGAGTTTTGCAGCATTTTGCATTTGCATTTTTAGTGGGTTTTTTATTTGCAAATTATTAGCAAAACCATATTCCCACAAAGGCCTGAGGCTCAAAAATGCTAATAATCGCTGGATAGCCACATTTTGCCACTTTTTTTTAGCAATAAAGCGTTTTTACAGCTGAAAAACTCCTCTGCAAATGCAGTGGTTCTGGGTTTTTTACAGCCTAAAAACGCCCCTGCCAAAAAACACTGATAACAGCCTATGTGTGCATGGACACATGATAATATGCTGGGGAGTTTACTGGCTGTAGAAAAAAATGCTTGATGCCCAAAACAGCAGCTGTAAAAATGCCCAGTGTGCATGAGGCCCAAGTATATTTGTAGGTGACCCTATTGTTATTTTATATCATTTATAAAGAATATATTTATATCTGACAATTCTGCAGACAGGTGATGGTGCCCGCTAATGAACTGCTAAGCAAAGTTTATGGTTCATTTAGAAGAGCAGGTGGTGCTCGGCTGAGAGAACTGAAGGAGAAATTTTAATTGTGAATAAAAGTCATAAAGTGTCTCGTTCATTTTTTTCCTGCACAAACCTTCTTCTTTGTACATGCAGACTGGAAGTATTATTATGAATTGCCAATGTCTTTGCTAAAGTGTTACTAAAGTCAAAAAGTATTTTTTAAATAACAAACATGTTATACTTACCTGCTCTGTGCAGTGGTATTGCAAAGAGTGGCCCCGATCCTCCTTTTCTGGGGTCCCCAGCTGAGATCTTGGCTACTCCTCTTCTTTTTGGGACTACCATAGCCAGCGGCTGGCTATGGGGAGAGCGTAGTATGCGCTCATGACCTGTGTGTCTATGGAGCCGCGCTCCATAGACTTACACAGCGGGACTTAGGTCTGCCCCTCACTTCCTCTTCACTGCATCTGATTGACAGCAGCAAGAGCCAATGGCTCCTGCTGCTGTTCGAATGCTGTGTAAAGAGTAAAAGAGGGGAGAATAGACGCAGCCGTGCACAGCGCTGATCTCTTCTCACCTCTCTTCCCCATTCACACAGGGGAAGAGGGGCACAGAGAAACTGAAAAGGTTTTTTGCCTTAATCCAAACAATGCATTAAGGTAAAAAAAAATTTAGGTTTAGTAACACATTAACCAGTTCAATACCCGCCCATAGTCATATGACGCCCACAAGGTGGATCTACCATCCTGGGTGGGCGTCATATGACGTCCTCGGGTTCCCGGCCGCCTGGGGGGCGCGCGCGCGCGCCCGCGGCATCGCTCGGGACCCGGTGCGAGTGCCCGGCGGCCGCGATGTCCGCCGGGCACCCGCGATTGCCCGTTAAAACAATGGGACCGGGCGGGACCGTGGAGCTGTGTGTGTAAACACACAGCTCCACGTCCTGTCAGCGGGGAGGAGACCGATCATGTGATCCCAGTACAGAGGATCACATGATCGGTCTCCTCCCCTTAAGTCCCCTCCCCCTACAGTTAGAATCACTCCTATTAGGGACACACATTAACCCCTCCAGCGCCCTCTAGTGTTAACCCCTTCCCTGACAGTCACATTTACACAGTAATCATTGCAATTTTATAGCAACGATCGCTGTGTAAATGTGAATGGTTCCAAAAATGTGTCAAAAGTGTCCGAAGTGTCCGCCGCAATGTCGCAGTCACGAAAAAAAAAAATCGCAAATCGCCGCCATTACTAGTAAAAAAAAAAAAATAATAAATTCAATAAATCTATCCCCTATTTTGTAGACGCTATAACTTTTGCGCAAACCGATCAATATACGCTTATTGCGATTTTTTTTACCAAAAATATGTAGAAGAATACGTATCGGCCTAAACTGAGGAAAAAAATTGTTTTTTTTAAAAAAAATTGGATATTTATTATAGCAAAAAGTAAAAAATATTGTGTTTTTTTTTCAAAATTGTCGCTCTTCTTTTGTTTATAGCGCAAAAAATAAAAACCGCAGGGGCGATCAAATACCACCAAAAGAAAGCTCTATTTGTGGGAAAAAAAGGACGTCAATTTTGTTTGGGTGTAACGTCGCACGACCGCGCAATTGTTAGTTAAAGCGACGCAGTGCCGAATCGCAAAAAGTGCTCTGGTAAGGAAGGGTGTTTAAAAGCCCTGTATTGAAGCGGTTAAATAGATATAGCACCCTCCTAGGATAGGATACTAGGCAAATTTAGTTGTTGGCTTCAGAGGAGCTGAGATTTACCATAGCTCCACAGTCTGGGGATTTGATTGTTTCCCCTGTCGCTGTGAAGAACCTTCCAGAGCTTAGGACAGGAAATTCTAATGCCTTGGCTGGATATTTGCCATGCTCTAGCCAATCCCTGGGGATACAGTGAAGAACTATCTTCAGTGTAAAGAAGAACAAGGAGTCCTCGAAGTGATGGTTTGGCCCCCACAGAGTCTTGATCTCAACATCACTGTGTCTGTCTGTGATTACATAAAGAGACAGAAGGATTTGATGCAGCCTACATCCACAGAATATCTGTAGTTAGTTCTTCAAGATGTTTGGAACAACCTGCCTGCCGGGTTCCATCAAAAACTGTGTGCAAGTGTACCTAGAAAAATTGATGCTGTTTTAAAGGCAAAGGATTTTTCTTCTGTTTCTTTAACTTTCCATTTTTTTTAATTGATAAAAATAAAATCATTAACACTTCTATTTCTCAAAGTATTCTCTAAACTACAAGAGCCATGATCCCTGCACACAGAGTCTCCCTTCTTATAGTAACGCTGTGAATTGTGGGCAGAAAGATCTCTGCCACCCTCTCTCTGCCCATACTCCGGGTAGCCTTGGGGAGAGCTCCTCTAAGTGACCCACCCACCTGGGTGTCGGAGAGCCTGTCTTTTCCATCCCCGATCAGCATCCCTCCGATCCCCGGAGCTCACCCTCCTGGAACAACGATTTTAATGATAGAGTAGATTAGAAAACTGTGGACGTGGCACTTTCAGTTGAACAAGGAGGATTTTGTCTTTACAGGTTTGCATCCCAGTCAAGAAGTTGCTAATCCTTTGTTTTGTGGCAGCCCAACAATAAAGAAACCACGTTTCATTGCCTAAGCATTTTCCTGCGGGGCATCTAAAAGAATTTGCTTAGAGTTATCGATAAAAGGTATCTGGAGGACGGACATCCTGGATTGATGTAAAGACCCCGCAGAGGGTTATATCTGCAGGCATTAATGACCTCGCTACGAACAGGAGGACCATTTCATCTGGTAAGGGTCCCTAATATATTCTTTTGTGGTGTGCACCAGGGGTCAAGTCCTGGGGAAAAAAGTGTGGGAACTCCCACCCAAAATCCACTCGCAAGTATGCAGGAGACTGGGGGGGGGGAGATGAGGAGACAGAAAATCAGGAGGGGCGGCGGGGAGGAGCGCATCACGAGAGGTCTGACTAAATACAATCTCTTAGCAGCAGGGACCTGATCTACCTGTCAGATAGCTGTGATTGACAGGTAGATCGAAGCGGAAGCTGTCATGGGGCCCCCTACTGGAAATGCCTGAATGGTCAGGTGTGCGGAACTTACTATTGCGAGCTGTGTCGGCAGCTGCTGGTGTAGCACCTGCCACACAGCTCTCATACTTCAAAGTCTTGCAGGACACGACTGCTAATGGGAACTGAGTTCCTGTTGTGGAAAAAGTACAGGAACTCCGTTCCCATGCGTTCCCGCAGGACTTGAGCCCTGGTGTGCACCCTAAGGATAGATCCACCCTTTACCCTCTTGATGGTGGCGGAATCGTCTTTCAACTCGCTTTTTGAATTTCCATTCATTCCTTTTCATATTGTGGAATTGGATTCAACATACAACATATGTGGACTTTGCACTTTATGATTAATTTAGTTTAATCATCCTATACACTATATGTGGACTTTGCACCTAATGATTATTTTAGTTTAGTCATCTTATCTATTTGCACTATATGAATTTATATGGACACTTTCTTCAATTATATTGTTGTCTAATATATAGAGTGACATCATTTATATTTATTTAACATGTATTTAGGGTATATGGCTTTTTGCACATTGGATTTTGCACATATACATTAATTTGTGATTGGTTTAGTAAATTTTATATTTTTCTAAATAGCACAACTATTCCCCTTTACACCACAGAGGAGGAGAGACAGGACAGTTTTTCTTGGGCAAAATTGAGATACTAGTGGTCTTTTGCCTAGAAGGTGAGCCTGCAGGACATACCACAGCTGTATCAGAGAGAGAGAGCGTCACACAGACGGGACTTACTGCTGGTGCCTGACTGTATACATCAGTCTGCCAAAGCTTGTCAGACACTGGGCCATGTCTGTTAACCAAAGCTGAGAGACTGAGCCTTCAAGATGTCTGGAAATGCTAACCACCAAGCGTGTGGAACCAGATAGATTGCCTGCTAGGAGTGGTGAGAGGAGATGCAACAATTAACCCATTACTACACACAGTTCCACAGAGTTTACTCATTACTTAGTAGTCGTGCAGCTTTCCACTATATATTCTTAAAGAGACAGCTTGTCCTGTTTTTTGCAGATGGGTCATTATATTATACAGTTCTCCAATGGCACAGATTAATTTAGGTGGTATGCTCTCTGCTACCTTCCCTTTGTCCTCTGTCCCCGGCCCTGTTTGCTCTTGTGATGGAGCCTCTTGCCTGTGTCCTAAGGCAGTCTGATGCAGTCTGTGGCATCCGAGTGGGCTCCATAATTGAAAAACTGTCCCTGTGTGCAGATGATCTTAATATTTTCTTCAACAATCCTGGACCTTCCCTCTGCGAGGCTCTCAATATTTTTTCCCATTTTACAGAGTTATCGGGTTTAAAGGTCAATTGGGATAACTCCCAAATCCTGCCTTTTGATCCACAGGCCCACTCATCAGCTGACCCCTCACTTCCTCTGCCCTGGACCTCCTCTATGCGCTATTTGGGTATTATCATTATATCTAATGTATCTGATTTTAGTAAATTTAATCTTTACCTTTACCTTTAATAATTGGACTCAAGCCATACAACTCCTGGTTCGTCACCCTCCAGTCGTGAATTGAAGCCTTGTTGATACCTTCTCCTAGTATTTTGAATGAAGATATTTGAGCCCCCCCATCCTCAACAGTGGTGGTGTGTTTCTATATGAAGGGCCATATCTGACATACATCTTCATTTTGTGGATATGAGCAGTATAGAAGTCTTAGTCTTTAGCTTTTGATTTCTAGTTGGTAGCTAGCTGCTATGCATTTCACCTTCTATGTTTAAGTATGTGCTGAGCCGGTTAATGCCCAGATGCTCTGTTTTGTGAGCTTACTTTTTCTTTTTTCTTTATATTGCAAAACCAATAGAAAGAGTTTACAAAAAAAGAGACAGCTTTATGTGCACCACCTACAGAAGGGCCCCACCGCAAGCAAGCCAACACTAACATTTAAGCGCCAGGTACTTTGCAATCCCCTTAAGGGGTACCCTATTCAGGAAGACTCACATCTGGTATATCAGTATAGCGTGCACTCAAGAACATTATTATTGCCTTAACTGGGTCTGATCCAACTCATTACTAATTACCTCAGTTAGAACTAAACAGTCCCGGAGTTTAGGTAAATCACCCTGATATAGGCCATTATTCACTTATCTAGATTATGCAGCTTTGAAAGTGTTCTCTTGTTTGCCACTTTACAACCTCTTTAACTGCCTTGATATAATACATTTAACCACTTAACCTTCGGAAGGTTTTACCCCCTTCATGGTCAGGACATTTTTTGCTATTCAGCAGTGTGCTACTTTAACTGGCAATTGCTTGGTCATGCAACACTGTACCCAAAAAAAAAAAATTATATAACCTTTTGTCACACAAATAGAGCTTTTTTTTGGTGGTATTTAAAGCGGTGTTTCACCTAAAAAAAAATTATTTAAAAGTCAGTAGCTAAAAAAAAAGTAGCTGCTGACTTTTAATAAGTACACTTACCCTCCCAGGGCGCCCGCGATGTCGGTCGTGGAGGCCGAGATGTCCCTCGGCGATCCGGTTCCAGTGCCGCCATCCTCAGTAAGGGAAACGGGCAGCGAGCGCTGCCCGTTTCCTACTGCGCATGCGCGAGTCGGCGTGCGGCCTACTGCGCATGCGCGAGTCGAATTTGTGAATGGGGAACGCGATGTGTTGTGGGACATAGTTCCCATAACACACCGCGCCCCATTCACTAGAAGGCGGCGCTAGGAGAACAGCACCGAGGAACAGGAAGAGGCAGATTAGGACGATCTGCCTAGCAACAGCCATTTCTGGTAAGTAAAAAAAAAGATTTTTTATTTTTTTTTTCATTTTAAATTTGTACTAACATTTTTATCTAGTTTTGTTTTTCAGGGTGGCCCACCACTTTAATCACCGCTTTTTTTTTTTTTTTTTTTTTTTTGCTATATTGTTTGCTATTTACCTGTAAACGAAAAATACCAATATTTTTCTGTTATAACATTTTTGCAAACAAATAATCTTTCTTAAGTTTAGGCCAAAATGTAGCCTGCTAGATTTCTTTGGAACCCCCCCCTTCCCCCCCCCCCCCCAAATCAGTGTACTATATATTATTTAGTCTATCTAAAAGTTATAGAGTCTACAAACTATGGTATATACTGTATATATTTTAAAATTAATCAATCCTGATACAGGCGGTCCCCGCGTTACAATCATCTGACTTACATAAGACTCATACTTACAAACGAAGGGAGACAACAGAAAGTGAGAGGAAATCTACCCCTAGGAAGGGAAATTCACTCTTGTAGGAGTTATCATGGGAAAAATATGTCTCCACGAAAGCTTTATCACCAATCCTTGTTTCCACAACAACCCAAATTTTTCTAAATCTAATTGTCACAGGGACAGACAGTGAGGTGAAATCTTCTAAACAGGGGCACAGACAGCAAAACAAACATTAAAGGGGTGTTAACCCCCCTCCCTATGCTATCCAAAAAAAATAAAAATTATTCTTTGGGCTGGAGCTACACTTTACCTGTTCCGACTTACATACAAATTCAACTTAAGAACAAACCTACAGACCCCATGTTGTTTGTAACCTGGGGACTGCCTGTATACTGTTTTTTAGTTACGGCTTTTCTTGTGGTGTGTATAGGGAATATGTTCACTGAAATAGAATGCCAAAATTGGCCTGGAATGGGTTCATAGGTGGGAGGGAAAGGGGGATGGAAGGTTTTGAGAGCACGGTATGGGAAGTGATGGGTAGAATCAGGGGAGTAGACACATAAGGGTCCCCCTGGTACTTCTCTCGTAATTATTATAAATAGCCTACATATCTCTTGGTTTATGTTTTGCTATAGTGGTTTTCCCCTCTGTGTTTTTTTTTATTTTGTTTTTTGAGGGGTGGGCATTGGATGGAGAGGTTGGGTGGACTTTAGACTATAGCTGGAAGGACGAAGGAAGAACCTCTTTTTTCTTTCTATGTACTGTAAGTTGGTTATTATATGTATTTTGTGGGGTATATGAAATCCTTCGGGACTTTCAATGTTCTCTCTTGTACTTATTTTAGCAATACTACCTGTGTTTTGATTGTTTTGTATTGTTATTATGTCTTTTCTAAATTTAATAAAAATAATTGAAACACTAATATACTGTTATTTCTTGATGCCCTAAAAATGCACAAATGACCCCTTTTAGTTTTTTTTTAGTTAGAAGCATAGTGAGTTTTTTTTCTGTCACAATTTTTTTGAAAATGAGGAAATTAAGAACTGGAACCTCAACCTCACTCAGAAGATAAGAAATAACGCCTATGTAAAACTATTTAATATATTTAATATAATGCATTAAAGCGGAGGTTCACACAAAAATTGAACCTCTGCTTTTCGGAACCCTCCCCCCCTCCGGTGTCACATTTGGCACCTTTCAGGGGGGAGGGGGGTGCAGATACCTTTCTAAGTATCTGCACGGGTGTCTACGCCTCTTCCCGTCCTCTCTTGGGGAGCATTCGGATTGCGCAGCGCGATTTGCGCATGCGCAGTAGGGAACCAAGAAGTGAAGCCGCAAGGCTTCACTTCGTGTTTCCCTTACCGAAGATGGCAGCATCCGAGGACCGAGGGATGGTTCGGCCTCGGGTGCCGACACCGCTGGACCCTGGGACAGGTAAGTATCCTTATTTTAAAAGTCAGCAGCTGCAGTATTTATTGCTGTGTGCACAAAAAAATCTAAAACCTGAAACAGTCTAAATCATGCGCTGGCTGCGCTAGAGACACAGTTCTAATAATCACCAATGTATGGTATGGTCCATATAGTAGAGCTGTTTTTTTTTTTTAAATCCAATCACTGTCATAACTTCAATAAATATTAGTTTAAAGAAATGTTCATATATATTGACACTGTGGTTTGAATTTTTCTTCTATGTTCAAAATAGTGTGGTCTATGTGATTAACACCGTAGAGATGCTATATCCAGTCCCAGTTATCTTCGATATACATCAGCATACACAGAACAATCCCCCTATGTCTTAAATTCTTACCAGACTCAGGTGGGTTAAAGGCATGTAGTGTATGGAAGCTGGCTTCTCCACTGGTGCTCACTCTTAGGCCCCTTTCACACATGCATCCGCTGACACCCGCTATTGTCCGCCTCCGCAATTGTCCGGTTCTGCAGACGGAGGAAAATCCTATTTTTTCATCCGTCTGCAGAGCGGATCGGATGAACACGGACAGACGGTCCGTGTTCATCCGATCCTCCATAGAGGAGAGCGGAGAACTGACAGGGCGGTCCCTGCACAGTGTGCAGGGACCGCCCTGTCATCAGCCGACTCAGCGGGGAACAGCTGTGCGATCCCCGCTGAGCAACGGATCTTCATGGGGCGGATCATTACGGATCCGCCCCGTGTGAAAGGACCCTAAGGCTGGGCTGCAGGTGGGTGGATCGGGTCAGCTTCTTAGGCAGGCTCATTCATATTTTATAAGGAGATAAAAGAGCACCATAGCGTAATCCCATTTAAAAGTTTATTAAATTTAAAAATCCGAACCCCCCTTGTAGCAAGTCAACTTACAAAGGCACACAGAAAAAAACAGCATTCAATAAGTTTCTTTAAACTATTAGGTGATCTCGGTGCTTCCTCCTTCTGATACACAGCGCGATACACCTTTGAGGCTGAATTCCTCAATGAGTGTGTGGTCTCTGATTGTGTCGTATAGTCACATCCAGACGTGTTTCATCCCCTAGGATATCATCAGTGGGTGTCATCAGCTGCAGTATTTGTAGCTGCTGACTTTTAAAAAAAATATTTTCGCGGGACTCCCGCTTTAAGGTGAAAAGCGGGGAGGGTTTACAACCTCTTTAATCTACCTTTCATTTATTGTGGCTTACTTTCTGTTTGCTGGTATTGAGTGCAGGCATCCAGTATTAACTCTTAAAGTGATTGTAAAGTCTCGTTTTTTTTCATATAAAAATAATAAACATGTCATACTTACCTGCTCTGTTGCAGTGGATTTGCACAGAGCAGCCTGGATCCTCCTCTTCTTGGGTCCCTCTCCTATGATCCTGGCCCCTCCCTCCTGTTCAGTGCCCCCACAGCAAGCAGCTTGCTATGGGGGCACCGAGTCACAGCTCCCTGTGTCCATTCAGACACAGAGCCATGACTCAGCCCTACCCTCTCTCTCCCCTGATTGGCTGACTGACTTTGATTGACAGCAATGGGAGCCAGTGGCACCACTGCTGTGCCTCAGCCAATCAGGAAGGAAAACCTTGGACGGCTGAGACATTCCTCGACATCGCTGGACAGAGAGGGACCTCAAGTAAGTATTGGGGGATGAGGGGGGCTGCTGCACACAGAAGGCTTTTTATCTTAATGCATAGAATGTATTAAGATAAAAAACCTTCTGCCTGTACAACCACTTTAATTGAGCGTTTCTCAAGCCACAACCATGTGTGTCAGTGGGGAATGAGCAATGGCAGAACAGAGAACCCGCCATCACGAGCAGCTCCTGCAGGGGAGGCGCTAGAGCAGAGTTTCAAGTGATTTCTGTTGGACAATTCTGATTTCTGAAAGAAACACCTTTAGAAGCCCAAGCTTGGGTGACATGGGGGGTGAAGTTTGGGATGAGGACTTTTTCTAGAGTGGAACTTTTTTTTGTAAATAGTAATTCTGAGCCTAACAATGACATCAGATCACCTGGATAGCATCTGCCAGAAGAGACAGATTGGGATATCTCTGGGAATTGTGACCAGCGTGAGGCAGAAAACAATTGTGGAGAAATCTTCTCTCCTGTCCTGTTTTGCTACAAGCGAGGAACTCGTATAAAAGACAAAAAATATTGCCAGCTTAAAAGCAGAAATGTCAAATCCATTGAATAAATCAGAATTTTCTGAATTTGAAGATTTTTTTGTGTAGTGAGGAAAGTTTCTGTGGAAAGATTTTTGGCAGCTGACCTCAGAGTAACAGAACATTCTGCTGATGTCACTGGTAGAGAATTCTGTAAAGTTGGGCCGTCTGTCTCCTTCCTTCGTCTTACTTCGCTGTAGTCGGACGTTCCTCCTTGCTACTGGAGGCGACCTTGCAAACAGCGCTGACAAAGGTCGTGATGTGTTCATTGATCAGCCAGGCCGAGCATATGACAGTCTGCGCCTTAATTGAATCCCAAAAGGGGGCAGACTGGGTTATTATTACAGATAGCAGTGGATAGCGCTCATTAAAAGCTCCACAGGCTGCGCGTTTTACTAATTAGTTTATTATACAGACACCTTGGCGATGGGCGACTTGTCATTTTGCCCTTTATCGTGCCGGGGATATTGTTAAAAGTTTAATCAGTGAACAGTGACCGACTCCGCTCGGCAGTTTTAGGGCGACTATTCCAGAGGTCGCTGCCGCCATAACTGTTCTGACAGGGTCATAGCGCTGCTTTCTGAAAAGTCGAGGTACGAGGTGACCGCTCAGTTGAGCAAGACCAGCAAGAGAACCGCTGTCCTGCAGGGAGATGGTGACAGATGAGACAATGCGTAATTCACATACCAACATCATTTATTGTACCACTGACCAGGGGCAAATCGGTACCTATTATTCCTGGCAGGCAGCACACTCCAAATTTACACACTAAGATGCAATTATTTACATTAATGTCCTGATAATCCACTTAAAATTATCACACTATTAATGCTCCACTCACTTATGTGAATAAAGTGTCTTTGATCTGTTACAGATCTAACTATATAATGTCGCAAACGTCACCGAGTCCTTAGAAAACGTAAAATAGTAAAATAATGCCATCTGACAGCTGTGAAGATGAAAAAACATTTGTACTGGGGATGAATTAGAAGAACTCTGGGATCAGTAGAAACATATTTTTAAATTGGAATGCCAGAACTTCCTAGATATCTAGAACCAATTAAAGCGCCCATCACCACCACCATTTCTAACTTACCTTGATCCCAGCAATCTTCTGGGCGGCCATGTGAAATTCCTTTTTTTGTCTGTCATTAGTGGTAGACAGTCCCGAACCCTACAGAGGACTGTGATTATGTAGTGATATCAGCATTGTTCTCTGCAGCATTCACCCTGAGCTCAGACCCATAAGATGGCACACCCTCAGGGGGCAAATCCATGACATTCTGGACTCACAGGGAGTGGGTTCAATGACACTGGATCTCATTCACCACAGAAAAGGACCAATGCTGGACCATGGAGAGAACCAAAACTGGAGCTCTGTTTTGTTGCACTACTTTAGCTCACACACATTTAGGCACATTATGCCGTGAGTTAATGTTAGACATGTGTGATTTGTCTCGTTAGGAATCAAAATTCGGACAAAATTTCCGTTATTCAGAGATTTGGATGTATCCGAATCTCCAAATTATAATAGCAATGGCTTTCAGTGAATTCAAAATAAATTATAATGAAAACAACAAATTCATTCGTATTCAAATGTTTCATTCGGATGACGAGATGCGATAGTTTGGGCCTTTTGTTAATGCTTAAATCATCCGAAAGAATGCAATGACATAACAAATGATCCAAATTGATTCCGATCCATTCATTTTTATTTTTTTGAGCTTAGCTTGAATTATAAAAAAAAAAAAAAAAAAGCACTACATAATACACATGAAATGGAAACATACTGCAATAAATAGTTACAAAATTGTTATTTTCTAGCACGGCTTATCTTTGTATTTTAGAGTGAATAAATAGTTACAGTAAAGTATAAAAGTGAAATAAGAAGATTCTTATGCCACGTACACACGAGCGGAAATTCCGCCAGCAAAAGTCCGATGTGAGCTTTTGGTCGGAAATTCCGACAGTGTGTATGCTCCATCGGAATTTCCGCCAGCAAAAGATTGAGCGCAAGGTTCTCTGTTTTTCCGTCGTAAAAAGTTCAGATCCTCTGTAGCGATTCCAACGCGCAAAATTCCTCGGAAACTCGGAAACAATTTGATGCATGCTCAGAAGCATTGAACTTAATTTTCTCGGCTCGTCGTAGTGTTGTACGTCACCGCATTCTTGGCGGTTGAAAGTTCAGCAAACTTTTGTGTGACCAAGCTTGAGCGGAATTCCGTCGGGAAAAAACATCCGAGATTTTCCCGACGGAAATTGCACTTGTGTGTATGCAGCATTACTTATTGTGTTTGGATTGGATGGAGGTGGATCCATTAAAAATCTCCAAATTATAACATAGCGAGCAAATCCAAATCTTCCGAAATAATTGCTAAAAATATTAAATTGATTTGGAATAACAAATACACAAAATAAATCCAAATATATGAAACGAATTCTGAAAAAGGATCATTCTAACATAACGAATATGATGAATCCAAATGATTAACTTAACAAATGAATCCAAAAACGAATCTCTAGTTAATATGTGTTGCATTCAAGCAGCCCGTTCATTTTAACGCAACAACAATTGTGCATTTGTTCTCTGGAACTAGGGGAACTGCAAAAAAAAAAAAAAAGGTCAAACTCCTGAACCTCCTCCCTGAGGTGTGGAGTGCTATTTTATGTTCTATTTTATGTTCACCAAAATTTTAGAAAGCATTAGGAATAAATTCCCCGTTAGGCCTTCAGATGGGTGCGGTCACCAGAAGTCTGTGAATGAGCACCTTGTTTATGCGTCTTTAACCTCCAGGTGCTGCATACAGGAAACCCATTTGTGTCTATTGGGATGCAGTGGCTGCACAAACACAGCCGCTCGTCCCAGTTTGACAGTCGTGCGGGTAAGCGGCCCCAGTCAAAAACTGTCCGCTTTTGGGCCACTCATCCGCATCCGACTAGGTTGCTTGCACACAGCAGCTGGCGGCTGAGGCCACATAAACAAGGTGCTCATTCACTAACTATAGGTGCCAGCGCCCCTCTGATGAGTTCTTAAAGCTAAGAAAAGGAATGCTTCTGTTGGTGCATAGAATAAAAAAAATGTTTATTCCTAAATACAGATACCAATCACGTTCTGATGAGGCATGGACATAAAAGCTCCTAAGTGTTACCAAACCCACAACAGTAAAATCAGTGTGTATATGTAGTAAAGTATGCTTACTGTGGAACCTAAGGGGTTAATCCTCCGCATTGTGTACAAAGGCTGTTTGATCCTGTCTTCTCTGATCCTCCCCTTCTTTTACTGTCCCCAATTCATCTCCTGAAAATACAGGAGGCACTCTGCACATGCTTAGTTTGGTGGGTATTGCTAAAGATTTGTATTTTTTTGGTAGGGTGCATGTGATCGGTGCAGGGCCAATCAGCACTGTCCAGACAGAGGGACAGGGGCCCTGCAGCCTCATAGGACAGTCAGAGTAGAATGAAAACTCCTTCTACTGTACAAGCTTTAACCAAACCCTCCCCCCAAAACCCGCCCACCTGCTCACGCGCCCGCAGCCCCGCACTTACTCCATCCAGGTTGCAACGGCTTTTCCTTCCAGCCAATCCTGTCGCTTCTCCACCTGGCCAATCCGGTCTTAGGACCCGCTTCCTGCCCTGATTGGCCGGGAGGAGAAGCAGGAAGACAATAGCGAATGTTGATTCGCTAATGTCACAAGTGGGTGGGCTCGGGGGCGCAGTCCTCTGCGCCCCGAGCCTACCCTTTTTGAAGCCAATTAGAACCTCAGGCTCTAATCGTGTGCTTCAAAAAAAAAAAACTCATAGAAATGTATGCGTCCAGCGCCCTGCACGTAGATTAGGGGCCGGCGCATAGAGATTAGGGGGGCGGCGCCCCTGCACCCCTTATGGACCTGGATAAAAGTCACAAGACTGCTATATACTGCTGATGAGAAGAGAGACCAGGTATAGTGAATGCAGGGTCCTGGGTTTAGTAACGCTTGGAATGTTTTGTTGTTTGTATCATATAATAATACTGCAAGCATAGCTGAGTGGAGTTCCACTTTAGTCATTCTGTGATTTGTGAATATTACATTGTATATTGAACCATTATATCTGCAGACAGACTTTCATCGCTGGATGCTGTCTTGTGATATTGCTAATATTGTATAAGATAGTGATATTGTGATGTTTCATTAAACAACACTTGTAGAAAGTGGTTGATGTTGGTAGGATAATTAGTATACTATCATTGCTCTATAAGAAAAGTCGACAAGATCGCGCTAATTAAATTTGTTTCACACTTTTCTTCCATTCTCTGATTTCTTCCTACGCGACAAAGATAAAATCGCAGCTCTTGTCACCTATAAGTAGTGTATACAGTGCCACCAGCAGCTGCCCTAACTGAGAATTAATTATAGAAGAGGTGAACAGCCATTGCGGCTAGAAAAAAAACAACGCCATTTGATTGTCACGTAACGCTGCATTTATTACACAATTAATTAGCGACGCAGTCTGCACGGCGGATGGCGAATATTAAATTGCATTTAACAAGCTCTTTCATTGATGGTGGCTTTGATCCTTGGAATATTTCACAAAAGAGAGAAACTATAAGAGCGTGGTGGCTGTGCAGATTATGGGGGGGGGGGGGGGGGTTATTTAATAAGCGGCGGTCATTTTCCTGGGAAATACAAGAGACCCGGAAAATGAAACGGATTAAGACTTCAAATGTACGATCATCAAAAGTATTATCTAATTACAGAGTTCAGCGAGCGGGGCCAAACGAAACGCTCACTAAGACTAGTTAGCCGTCTCGCGGGAATACACCAGAATTATGCACAAATACCGTCGTCTTGTGTTGCAGCTCGGTAATTAAGAATTTGTCGGGGAAATTTGACCCTCTGGGGTGGAAATTACTTTGTAAAATAAGAATAGAAGAGCAGAAGTCTCTACTCGACGCTCATCACTTAATGAGATTACTTATACATCAAA
Source organism: Lithobates sylvaticus (assembly GCA_028564925.1). Classification (NCBI taxonomy): domain Eukaryota; kingdom Metazoa; phylum Chordata; class Amphibia; order Anura; family Ranidae; genus Lithobates; species Lithobates sylvaticus. Next base: position 171,985,277 of record CM053029.1, read on the forward strand.
GCTTCTCTTCTGCCGCTACTCTCTAATATTTAAGAAGAGCCATATTAGCAGAAGCGGCGTGTAGCGCGATCTCTTCCCCAAATCTCCACGAGAAAATAGAGGAAATTTTCATAAAGCATTTCATTTTGCATATAAATTGCCGCTCGTTTTGTGGCTTGCGAATTCAGCGCTGTCACATTTAATTCACCTTTAATTCTTCAGGCCGCGGCGTGTGTGACTGGAGCTGCGCCGGGCGATTTTTAATGCTTACGGGTGGAAGTTGGATCAATAATGTGTCTTTATGAGAAATGACCGCTAATGTGATCCAGACGGCCCTTTTGTTTTATAGGATAATAGGATAATGAAACGGCGATTCGTTCAATTAGGAGAAGCGGGCGGCGTAAGTGAGATGGCGACGGAGAGGGACGGACCAGCCTCCTTGCTGTCAGCTGCGCCGGATCTGTTTGCCGGATTTAACTGATCTTCTGAAAGTTTGAGGCAGACAGAAAAGTCGATGCTACAATTACAACTGTGCTGTAATGAAAAGGTCTTAATTGGTGGTGGGAGGAGTGTGGAACAGATGAACTTCAGTTGGCGGGCCTGAGAAATTTCTGTGCTGAACCCTCAGGGCTGTCGGTTTCATCCGTTTTCTGTGTTGTGGTGTTCCAGCTTCACCCCCTGCAACCCCTCCCACACACACTTGAGATGAAGGTTGCACAGCATACAGTCATGTGACAAGAGCCTGCAGTCCTACAGAAAAGCTTTGTTTGAAACCTGCGAAAAACACCCCACTACCTGTTCTACCCCTGTCCCTAAACACTTACCTTGATCCTACCACCACTCCAGTGCCGTATCGGCTATAGCAACTCTCTCTTCACTTCCTGGTCCTACAGGATACACTGAGGGCAGCGGAGCTATGGAGGAGGGAGCGGGGATGTAGCTTTCAGGCGTTTGTGTGTGTGTCTATGGATGCACACAGCTCTGCTTGGGAGTGTGCATGCATGGGTGCCCCCTTAGCACCCGGCTTGCTGAGGGGGCACTCAGAGGAGGGAGAAGTGGAAAGGGCTTGAATCTGACTTCTGTCCTTCTGTAAGCAGATAAAACTACTAGAGCCCTACTAGAGCAACTCACCCTGAAGCCCTTGTCCCCAGCCTGCCCTCACCACTTTCCTGCTGTAAGTTGTAGCTGTTCCTCTGCAGCAGCTCCTCCCTTTGCTACTCTGTAGGTGGTGAAGGGGAAAGGGGGGTAGGAGGAGAGCTCTGTTATGAGGGGGGGGGGGAGTTTGGTGGGAGATCTTTGTAGTGGACAGGGCTTGAATCTGACTTCTGTCCTTCTGTAAGCAGATAAAACTACTTAAGCCCATGAGCAAAGATCACTCTTTCTAGGTCCAGACGGCAGCTTCTATTCAGTGCTACTGCCCCCAACCTGCCCTCTCCTGCTGTAAGTTGTAGCTGTTCCTCTGCAGCAGCTCCTCCCTTTGCTACTCTGTAGGTAGTGAAGGTGAAAGGGTGTATTTTTGGGGTGGGGGGAGAGCTCTGTTATGAAGGGGGGATTTTGGTGGGAGAGCTTTGTACTGGGGTTGGGGGGTGTTTGTAGAGAATTTGGTGGAGGTCATTTTTGGTAATTTACTCATGAACCCTGAACCCTGCGTGTATTGCACTCCTTAACCTTGCACCTTGTGTGTTATGCATTCCTCAACCTTGCATCCTGTGTGTAACACACTTCTGAACCCTTCCACTCTTTGTGTTATGCACTTCTGAACCCTGCACCCTGTGCATAGCACACTCCTGAACCCTGCCACTCTGTGTTCAATGCACTCCTGTGCCTAATGCAAGCCTGAATCCAACACCCTGTGGGTAATGCACTCTTGAACCCTGCACTCTGTGTGTAATGCACTTCTGAACCTTGCACCCGGTGTGTAATGCAAACCTAATCCTGCAATCTGTGAGTAATGCACTTCTAAATCCTGCAACCTGTGCATAACGCACTCCTAAACCCTTCCACTCTTTGTATTATACACTCCTTTCCTGTGCATATTGCACTCCTGAACCCTGCACCCTGTGTGTATTGCACTCCTGAACCCTGACACTCTGTGTGTTACGCACTCCTGAACCCTACCACTCTGTCCTTTATGCGCTCATGGTTTTGTTTAACAATGTAGCTTTAAGACTCTCCCACTGTAAATGCAATTTGGCCACCTACATCCACGTGGCCGGGGGCAGGTGTGTGTGTGTGTGTGTGTGTGTGTGTGGGGGGGGGGGGGGGTTGGTTAATTCTTGGTTAATTCTTGCACCTATCCTCTGACTTAATAGCCCTGATATAAAAAAAAATTGCATGGCTTTGTTTTCAAAACAGTTCAGTGGCAGCATGGATATCAATACCTTTTTTAAAATGCTAACCCAAAGGCCTCATTCATACAATGAAAAGTTTGCCTGCATTTATGAAACACTATAGTATGAATGCAGCTTAATACTATCCCTAACAACACTATTCATCACCATGTCAGTGCTACTCACATGACTTTGTTTATTAATGAATCCATGTCAGTAACTGCAACTCTGTGTGGTACCCAAAAAAAAATACTTATTGTAAAAGTTGTTAAAAAAAAAGAAAGTTAAAAAATAGTATAACGTACACATATAATACCTCCCTTGATCCTCTCCTTTGTTTTTAGGAAATACCTCTTTTGAGAACATTGACATCACCACTGGGTATGTCTGCTGGTCTTTGCTCTGTGTTGGTGGGAGGGGCCAGTAGGCTCCTGCCTTGGATCTTAAAGGGGTTGTAAAGGTTTGTTTTTTGTTTTCTAAATAGGTTCCTTTAAGCTAGTGCATTGTTGGTTCACTTACCTTTTCCTTTGATTTCCCTTCTAAATGTTTTTTTTCTTTGTCTGAATTTCTCCCTTCCTGTTCCTCCTCAGTAAGCTGTTCAGTAAGCTGTTCTGACTGACTAAACACCGCTCGGATGATGGTGTGAAGTTCACTGAGGAGAAACAGGAAGTGAGAAATTCATACAAAGAAAAAAAAAACATTTAGACGGGAAATCGAAGGAAAAGGTAAGTGAACCAACAATGCACTAGCTTAAAGGAACCTATTTAGAAAATAAGAAACAAAGCTTTACAACCCCTTTAAGAGCCCCAGTGTTATAAGAAAGATCACATGCCTTTTTTAGAGGTTCACGATCCCTTGACAGCTGGCCATTGGATACTGCAGACTTTAACTGTGTAATCTGCTGATCACTTGCTTGTATACACTATTAACAGAGTGACCAGAACAATGCACAGCTAAACTCTGCATCACCAAGTGGCAAGCAGGGAGGTGCATCCACGTCTAAAGGGATGTGCATTTTCATGTAATACTCAGAAACAGAGGTGCAGTGACTGACTCCAGCCCTGAAGATCACGCCCCCCTGTGAGGAAGAGCCAAAATAATCGATGGCCGAGAAAGTTAACAGCTGTGAGAGGTGGGCCAAGGACAGCACAGATCAGGAGAAGAGGGCTTTGATGATGATTGAAGTTGTTCAAACAGGAAATGAAGATGGGCTCAAGATAGTTGCTGCAGCTTCAAGGGGTTGTATTGTATTTATAATATTGCATTTGCAGGAAAAAGTCTGAAGTTCAGTTTTAAACATAAATTTACAAAAATTAAAGGGGGTTCCTCAACATTAAAGTAAATTGCTCTCTTAACCGATTCCCGACCGCCTCACGCCGATATACATCGTCAGAATGGCACGACTGGGCAAAACCACGTACCGCTACGCGGTCCTTTAAGAGCCTAGCCGTGGGTCGCGACCCAGTCGGGAGCTCCGTGACCACAGCTGCGGGACCAGCGGACCCGATCGCCGCGCTTCCTACACTGCCTGTCACTAATCGGCTGTTCCCTGTCATCGGGAAAGCCGGTCAGTGACGTCAGACGTCAGCCACGTCCCCTACTGTGAAAAAAAACACACACGTCACAGACCATAACCCCTCCCCGCCCCCTAGTGGTTAACTCTTTCACTGCCAGTGTCATTTATACAGGAATCAATGCATTTAAATAGCATTGATTGCTGTATAAATGACAATGGTCCCAAAAATGTGTCAAAAATGTCCGATGTGTCCGCCATAACGTTGCAGTCACAATAAAAATCGCTGATCGCCGCCATTACTAGTAAAAAAAAAAATATTAATTAAAAACTATCCCCTATTTTGTAAACGCTATAACTTTTGCGCAAACCAATCAATAATCGCTAATTGTTTTTTTTTTTACCAAAAATATGTAGAAGAATACGTATCGGCCTAAACTGAGGGAAAAAAACGTTTTTTATATATTTTTTGGGGATATTTATTATAGCAAAAAGTAAAAAATATAGCATTTTTTTCAAAATTGTCGCTCTATTTTTGTTTATAGCACAAAAAATAAAAAACCGCAGGGGCGATCAAATACCACCAAAAGAAAGCTCTATTTGTGGGAAAAAAAGGACACCAATTTTGTTTGGGAGCCACGTTGCGCGACTGCGCAATTGTCAGTTAAAGCGACGCAGTGCCGAATCACAAAAAGGGGCCTGGTCCTTTTGCTGCAAATTGGTCCGGGGCTGAAGTGGTTAAACTCCACCACAAACCATCCTAATTTCACCTTCCTATTTACTCCAATATATTTCACCATAATATCACTTTTTTTTTTGTATTCTTTTTATTAAAAGTTTTTCACATAAAAGTTACAAAGTTAGAAATGTATTAAACATTCAGCGCTACAATTCAACAGCACCAGTGTACAATGCATCTACCTGACCAATAAAAGCATCAATCTTCTCAGAAAAATAAATGATAGTAATAAGAGAAAAGGGCACATACGGTATATATTCCCTGCTAAACAATACAATTTGAGATTGTATTTGGTGCCCATCAAGGCCTACACAGACCCCGCTGGTCACCACAAAAGGAATCCTCAACCAGGAGAACATTAATCTGATGCTGTGGAGCTATTTTCTATCCAACCACCCCATACCATTTTTTGCCAAAATTTCTAATGCCGCGTACACACGGTTGGAATTCTCGTCGGAAAAAGCTCTGATGGTTTTCCCGTCGGAATTCCGACGGAATTTCGCTCAAACTGTCTTGCCTACACACGGTCACACCAAATTCCGACGGTCTGTAACACAGCGGCATAAAACACGTTCTAATGCACTATAAAAGGGAAGTTTAATACTTCTGAGCATGCGTCGAATTGTTTCCGAGCATGCGTCGGAATTTTTGCGTGTCGGAATTGCATACACACGATCGGAAAATCCGATAGAAAGGTTTTCCGTCGGAAAAATTGAGAACAGGTTCTCAATCCAAAGTCCGTCAGAAATTCCGACAGAAAAAGACCGATGGGCATACACACGGTCGGAAAATCCGTTGAAAAGCTCCCATCGGACTGTTTCCATCGGAAATTCGGACCGTGTGTACGCGGCATAAGAAATGAAAAATCTCACTGGTGCTCATAATGGTGGCTTATTGGTGTCGCGGAGGAATAATTCCATCTGATACCACAGACAGGCAGACTTATTTCAGGACAATTTCCCATAATGATTCTCTCCATTCATTATTTTAGTCTCTCCGACCTCGTGAGCAGATCACCTTTCTGCAGCGACATTGATGAATGGACGTGGAGATTGCTGAGGATCAAGTTTCAATGTCTTCTTATAAACACTGTGAAATATAGAAATCTGTGTCATCTTCCAGTAAATTGCTAGTGAAATCGGATCCGTGTTTGTCGTTTATCTTCCTGAATACCAAGAACTGATACAAACCACAAATAAACCGTATTGACTTACATTGTGATTGGAAGTCAATGGCGGTGCCAGCGGTTTAAGTTGATGGATCTGTGATGAGGGAGCTACTGTGCACATCCATAAATCTGTGGGAAGGCCATATAGGCCCTGGCCTAGGGCAGCAGAAATGATGTGGCATAGCAGGAAGGCAATGCTGGCAAGATGTGTGATAACGGCGCTTCTTGCATTAGGCGCAATTTACTATAACAATCGCTATTTTTAGTACTGACAACCAATGAAAGGTAACAGTCACATGACTAGAAACAACAATTGTTATCACCTGTCACTAAAGTTTCCATATCTGCCCACACATGGCAGGACCAGAGTGACTGGTGTTACTTCTCAGCTACAAGAACCAAGTGCATGTGCACAGTGTGCTACACAGAAACCTCAGGAACAGTTCAAAAAGCTTACAATAAATAAATTACAATAAATAGATCTGATGAAGGTTAAGCTGATACAGTATGGAGGCTGCCCCTGCTCAGCTGCATTGAGTTGCACATTATGGAAAACAAATCCAAAACATGTTAGATCCTAGTTGCCCAACCTGTGACCCAAGGGCCACATGCAACAAATTGGCATTTGCTGGGTAGCCATTTTCAGACCCCAGCAGTGGAATCAATCATTTGTAAAGAGTCTATAATGATGGCGATCTCATGTAGCATGTCCTCAATTTCTGATCATCTTCTAGACATGTGCACAAGAAAAAAATTTGTTTATTTTCGTTTTGTTTTTTTAGTTTCCGTTGATTCGTAACGATTCGTAAATTCGTAAGTCGTCGTGTTCGTATTCGTAACGATTCGTAAATTCGTAAGTCGTCGGTGTTCGTATTCGTAACGATTCGTAAATTCGTAAGTCATCGTGTTCGTATTCGTAACGATTCGTATTTTCGTAAGAGTTATTTTTTCGTTGATTAGTTTTTCTGTTAGTTTAATTTTCGTTTATTCGAAATTCGGACGCATTCGTATTTTCGTAGATTTAGTTACATTCGTACTTTCGTTAGATTGATTTATTCGTACTTTCGTAACATTGTTTTTGTAGATTCGTAATCGGAGCATAATTCATATTTTTTATGTAATGTGTATGCTATTATTACATTTTAAGAGACACGGAAAATTACGAAACGAAAAAAAAAGTTACGAATGTACGAAATTTTTCGTTCAATCAATTCGAAGCATGTTAAGCAGCGCCATTGTAAGAGACACGGAAAATTACGAATCGAAAAAAAAAAAAAAGTTACGAATGTATGAATTTTTTCGTTCAATCCATTCGAGGCATGTTAAGCAGCGCCATTGTAAGGGACACGGAAAATTACCAATTCAACAACAAAAAAAAAGTTACGAATGTACGAATTTTTTCATTCATTTTGATTTTCGTTGTTCCTGTTTTCGTTTTTTGGATTTTCTTCTTTCGTAGTTTCGTTGTTTCTAATTTGGTTATTTCGGATTTTCGTTGTTTTCGTATTCGTTCGATTCGAACGATTCGTTATTCGTTAAAATTTTTAGCGAATCGTTCGTTCATTCGTACGATAACGAATGAACGAAAATAACGAAAAAAAAACGAAAGATGAAAAAAAAACGAAACGAATTGCACATGTCTATGATCTTCTGCAGTGTCTTCTGTCTCCACCCACTCCCATTGCATGATTGCAGCCTCTGGTCGTCTCCTCTAGTATGTCTTCTGTCATATACTGAATATTATGTATGGCCTTTTGGAGCTCTCAGGAGCCGCAGCTGAGGCCCCCTAAACCTTGTAAGTTGAAAAACCCTGTGTTAGATGATAAATTCCATCACTGAGGGCTGAGGATAAAATTCAGCATATTTATATTTCCCCTCAGATCACCCGGAACAGTTCTAAAAATTAGAGAGATGGTCAGAATTGACAAAAAAATAAAAGATAGATTTTCACCTCGGACTGGGACAAAGGAGGGGTGGGGGCAAATGGGACATGTGCCCCGGGCACCATGTTGAGGGCTGGGCGCTCTGCTGTTGTGGCCACTCATCCCGGTTACAGGAGTGACTGCAGCGTCACGCCTGTCAGAAGGAGCAGCAGCCATAGCGGCTAGGAAGAGTATTCGGCTTTTTCCTCCCTCCTGCCTGCAGGGGGCATAGAGAGAACTCACCTCAGCAGGGTTGCCAACCGCCAGTAAATTTACTGACAGTTTGTAAAAATCTGTGATTTTTTTCACAAGTGCCAGTAAATATCGGGAGCTGATAATTTCATGCTGTGTTGACTTTTTAAGTGTAAATCAAGCCAATGACTTTGTTATAGGTATTGTGAGTATTTCCATATCATGTTTATACTGTTCAAAAAGTCACTGTTTTAGTTTTCAATAGGAGTTCAGTCATTTCTCAGGTTGCCAGTAAATAATGTGCTCCACCAGTAAATTTTCCATGTTTTGTCAGTAAAAAATGCTGCGGGGAGGTTGGCAACCCTGCACCTCAGTATCAGCACGGTGCTGCTGAGGAGTGAGGGCAGACTGATCTTCCTTGTCTTTCCTCTTGTCATGTGACATATCACATGACCAGAGAGTGAAAGAAGGAGAAGTTGGCTTCAAGCTCCAGGCGGGCACAGCCATTTGTGAGTACAAGGGAAGGGTAGTGGAAAACAACTCAGTCCCAGGCCTCCCCTTTTTCCCTCAGACCCCTTATGCCGCGTACACACGAGCGGGTTTTCCGTTGGAAAAATCTTGGTTGGTTTTTCCGACGGAATTCCGCTCAAGCTTGGCTTACATACACACGGTCACGCAAAAGTTTGCTGAACTTACTACCGTCAAGAACGCAGTGACGTACAACACTACGATGAGCCGAGAAAATTAAGTTCAATGCTTCCGAGCATGCTTAGGAATTTTGCGCGTCAGAATTGGTACAGACGATCGGAATTTCTGATCGAAACTTTTTCCGCCCAAAAAATTGAGAACCTGCTCTCAATCTTTTGCTGGATGGAATTCCACCAGCAAAACTCCAATGGAGCATACACACGGTCGCATTTTCCGACCAAAAGCTCTCATTTTGCTGGCGGAATTTCCGATCGTGTGTACGCGGCATTAGGCTTCGTTTGGACTTGTGATTAGGAGAGAGGTAGGTGGTAAAAATCTGTGTTGATCTGTGTTTTTACTGCCTCCCCTTTGCTCCTCCCCCCCTGAGCTGAAAAGGCAGCCATAAGCCTCTTCACCACCTGTCAAATGCCCTCTGAAAAGTCATCTGCAATGGATTGTTTTTCAGAGGGGCAGCATACCTGAACAAGTCCTTAGAGCCCTTCCTTCCTCAGAGCCCCCCTAGATCTCTTTAGTTTTATGCACCCCTAAGAGCCCACCTCCCCGTTCCTTCTTCATCCCACTGACAGTCCTCCTCAGACTGAGACCAGTGATGCAATAGCATTTTTTCCCCACTGACACTGATGCAGCCTCTTAGCAACACCACTGACACAGGGGAATTGTTTTTTTATCGGTGACACCACTGATCAACGGACATTTTTTCCTTTCAGTGACACCACTGATGTATGGACATTTTTTCCTTTCAGTGACACCACTGTTGGACGGACATTTTTTCCTTTCAGTGACACCACTGATGTATGGACATTTTTTCCTTTCAGTGACACCACTGTTGGACGGACATTTTTTCCTTTTAGTGACACCACTGATGTACAGACATTTTTTTTCCTTTTAGTGACACCACTGATGTACAGACATTTTTTTCCTTTTAGTGACACCACTGACACAGGGATATTTTTTTCTTCACCACTGTTAAATCCATACACATGCATCTGTTTTAAACTCTCTGGTCTGTTGCAGCAAATCACAATTATGATACTATTTCAGCACATACCACAAACATTACATTTTACTCTGCATATCACTATTAGCTCCACCCCCTCCTCCACCCGTGGGGGGGTGGGGGGGGCACAGTTTGCCATCTTCGCCCTGGACACTGGATGACCTTGTTCCGCCGCGTGTCTAAAGGGACTCCATAGCTACAAAGATGCTTCTGGTTTTATTTCTAGGATAAATTGAAATGAAAACAAATGTATAATTACTTAGTGCAGATTGGCAGATTGCTGTGCCTTGGTGACCAATAACAGAATAATGTTCCAGTTCTTCTTTTTTTTTTTAAATACTTTAAGTGAAAATATTAAAGGTTTTGTGAATTTGTCATTGGTGAAATGCAGTGCCATATTAAATCACATTGCTCTTTCAATTCATCTTCATATTAAGGGTCAGAACTTTGTAAGGAAAAAAAAAAAAAAAAAGATTCCCTGTTCCTCTCAGCGTGGGCAGCGGCAGCCGCATGATTTAGTGACGGTGATTTGTGGCGGATTTAGCTGGAGAAGTAAAATACAGTGTGATGAGTTCAGTAATATTTCTTGATTTTTCGCCATTGAACGGTGAACCGCGCATTATCATAAAAGTCAGGGGGAGCAACGTGCTGAGTTCACATTGCGAACGCTGACCGCAAAACATTTAAGTTGTTCATCCCAATCTTTACATAGTTCACAGAGTTGAAAGATGACATTTCATCTATCAAATTAACCTTTCCTTTATATGCAGTTGATGAGGTAATTACCAGGAAGGCGCCGCACACAAAGGCAAAAGAGGAACCGCTGTCCGCCACTTCGGTGACAACCGCCAAACTTTGCTTAAAGCCAAACGAGTCCCATTTCCTCCCTGAGAGGAAAGATTGGACTGATGAGATTTGATATTGTGAATGAGGGTACTTGCGCATGGTACTGATGTATGAACATCAGATTCCTGGCAGAAGATTCCTGCAAAAAACGCGAGGATGGGCGGTATAGTACATGTGCGTATTTCCACATACGTGTACACGTGTGAAAAAAATTCTAGCTTCTGTTGGGATTTGACGTACGTGCATATTTGTGCGTATACGTGTGTACATCCAGCAATGCAGATTTTTTTTACTGATCCAAATGCAGCATATGTTTACATGCCTGTGTGTACAGGCACATTAAAAGCAATGGGCTCCATTTACATCTGTAAAAAAAAAAAAAAAACAACTAAACAAATGCCTATATGCTTAAGGGCCCTTTCACATCAGCGGACTGTCCATTTTTCAGGCAGACCCAATCGGTCCACCCATTGTTCTCTATGGGGCGGCGGATGTCAGTGGACATGTGTCGGCTGTCACATGCTGGCATCTGATCCGCTAAAAACAGATGGGGATACACTCGCCATCAGTCCAGCGGATCAGATCAGATGACAATCAAATGGAGTCCATGCAGTCCGTTTCCATCCGACAGACCCATAGAGAGCAGCAGGCTATGCCCCCGTACACACGGTCGGAAAATGTCCAATCGGACCATGTTGTCGGAAAATCCGCCCGTGTGTGGGCTCCATCTGACTTTTTCCGTCAAGATCCTGCTCTCAAATTTTCCGACAACAAAATCCGATCGGACTTTTTCCGATCGTGTGTAGAGAATTCCGACGGACAAAGTGCCACGCATGCTCAGATCACATTACAAAACCAAAGCTATTGGCTACTGGCCTCTACGTAGTTCCGTCGTACGCAACGAACGTCACCACGTTCAGGAAGATCGGATTTTCCGACAACTTTGTCCGACCGTGTGTATGCAACACCAGTGGCGGACAAAATCCGTCGGAACAAATCTGACGGATTTTGTGGTCGGAATTTCCGACCGTGTGTACGGGGGCTATGTCTGTCTCTGCTCTGCATAGCGGAATAGGCACGGACCTGTCATCCGCCTGCTCAGCGGGGATCGGTGGAGAGATCATCTTCTAAACAGGCGGATCCACTTGGACGGATTCCGGCCCATGTGAAAGGGGTCGAAAAATTTGGTGTTTTTAGGCATCAGTGTGCAAGAGACCTAACCAATCATCTGTCTGTGTTTGTTCATTCAACTAATGTATATTAGAGCTGCACGATTCTGGCTAAAATGACAATCACAATTTTTTTTGCTTAGAAGATAGATCACGATTCTCGCTGCGTTTTTTTTTTTTTTTATTCATTGAAGTGTATTTTTTCCCAAAAAATTTTGTTTGAAAGACCGCTGGGCAAATACAATGTGACATAAAATATTACAGCAATTGCCATTTTATTCCCTGGGGTCTCTGCTAAAATAAATATAATGTTTGGGAGTTCCAAGTAATTTTCTAGCAAAAAATACTGATTTTAACTTAAAGAGGAGGGCCCACAAAAAAAAAATTTAAGTCAGCAGCTACAAATACTGCAGCTGCTGCCTTTTAATAATCGGACACTTACCTGTCCCAGGGTCCAGCGATGCGAGGGAACGAGGCCCCCCCCTCGTTCCCCGCTCCGCTCGCGGCGCCAGCATTCTTAATGTGGGCACCCGACACGTGACAGGTCCCAGATGACTGTGCGGCGCCTAGGGGAAGTGACGTCAGTTGCTGGGCACTGAAGGTGGCAGACTACGAGGGACCCCCTAGCAACAGGCATTTAGAGGTGAGTAAAACCATTTTTTTTCCAATTATTTTTTTTTTTATTTTTTTATGATTTTTAAGCCAATTATTTTTTTTGGGTGGCAACACCACTTTAAGAAAGAAGTGTCAGAAAAAGATTTAGACTTTAAGTGGTTAAACTTCCTGCATTTACAGGTTGTTGAAAACTTGGCAGACTGCCTGGATTTTTTCTTTACAAACAGAAGTGTTTCCCTTTGATCTAAGAAGGAAGCTTACAGTAGTTACAATGTTTCATTTTTAAAACTTGGCAGACTGCCCAGATGTTTTCTTTTGACAGCTGAGAGAGCAGATAAAGTCTCTCCACTTGTTATATGAAAGAATCGGCAAACTCTGCAATACAGATCATCAGGGGGGTTGAATCGAGATCACAATTTTTTAACGATTAATTGTGCAGCTCTACTGTATATTCTAGGAAATGTAAGAGAGATCTTTTATTAGGGCTGGTTTATACCCCTCCCAAATTTAAGTGATTTATTTAATCAATTTATGTATGTGCCCAAAATTAACACTCGTGTGATAACCACAGGTAAGTGACACATAATGGGCTACTATGTGATGCATAGTAGCCCATTATGCTTTACCTTTGCAGGGAATTACTTCCTCTTTAATGACCTACAATCATACTATGACTATATATATATATATATATATATATATATATATATATATGCACAGTATCTCACAAAAGTGATTACACCCCTCACATTTTTGTAATTATTTTATTATATCTTTTCATGTGACAACACTGAAGAAATGACACTTTGCTACAATGTAAAGTAGTGAGTGTAAAGCTTGTATAACAGTGTATAAACAGGGCATGGAGCTCACCAGAGCTTCACGGGTTGCCACTGGAGTCCTCTTCCACTCCTCCATGATGACATCACGGAGCTGGTGGATGTTAGAGACCTTGCGCTCCTCCACCTTCCGTTTGAGAATGCCCCACAGATGCTCAATAGGGTTTAGGTCTGGAGACATACTTGGCCAGTCCATTACCTTTACCCTCAGCTCCTTTAGCAAGTCAGTAGTCGTCTTGGAGGTGTGTTTGGGGTCGCTATCATGTTGAAATACTGCCCTGTGGCCCAGTCTCTGAAGGGAGGGGATCATGCTCTTCTTAAGTATGTCACATGTTGGCATTCATGGTTCCCTCAATAATCTGTGGCTCCCCAGTGCTGGCAGCACTCATGTAGCCCCAGATGTCACTCCCACCACCATGCCAGTCTACCTACCACACAAATATATATATATATATATATATATATATATATATATATATATATATATATATATATATACACACACACACAGAGTAAAACCTTGGTTTGAGAGTAACTTTGAGAGCGTTTTGCAAGAATTTTTTAAAACATTTTGACTTGATATACAAGCGATGTCTTGATATACAAGTAGCGTCATGTCATAACTGAGTATAAAAGACAAGAGAGGCACCTCTAATTGTAGCAATGTGGTTACATTTAATGAAGGTACAACATTTAGCAGCTCACATGGTTGATGATTAAAACAGGCACATCTAAGTATGCAGGCATCCGGGGTGAAGCTGTCCACATGGACCATCCTCAGCACCGCCATCGACATCTTCCCTTCTAGCTGCGTTCCACGAGCGCTTCAAGCCTCGCTTTCAGATCACTGTACTGCAGGGTAGTCTTCCTGGTCACGATTGCAGACTGACGGCGGTGAGAGCCGGTGTACTATCACTTTCTGTCCCCCATCAGAAAGTGTCCGCTGTGTACTGTGCATGCGCAGTACACAGGACTACCAGATTCCGGAAATTGCTGAAGATGAACGGCGCCTGCGCCGTGAGTCCACTTTCAAGCCCCACCATCCAAGTAGACATAGAGTTAGAATATAAAAGAGCCGAGTGCAGCGAGCCCGTGCCCGAAGCGTGGCGAGCGAAGCGTGGCGAGCGAATCGAGCCCGTGCCCGAAGCGTGGCGAGCCAAGCGAGCCCGCGAGGGGCCCTTTAAGTTTGTGTAGCCCTATGTCCACTTGGATGGTGGGGCTTACACATCGACTCACGGCGCAGGTGCCGTTCATCTTCAGAGATTTTCTGAAAATCCTTCTGCTCCGTACTGCGCATGCACTGCGCATGCGCAGTACACAGCGGACACTTGGTGATAGCTGGACTGTTCTTGTCAGAACACCGGAAGTGCGGAGGAGGGATGTGGACAGCTTTACCCCGGATGCCTACATACTTAGATGTGCCTCTTTTAGTCATCAACCATGTGAGTTGCTAAATGTTGTACCTTCATTAAATGTAACCATATTGCTACACTTGGAGGCGCTTCTCTTCTTTTATATATTCTGTAGCTCCTGCTGGACTTTGCTTCTAATCCCCTTGTAGAGGCTTCCATTTGTTGATGGACATTTTATAGCTATCACATGGCTATAATCTTTTTATATACACATCAACTACTACAAACAGCTGTAGCACTGATTTTATTATTATTGATACTACTTAATACTGTCATTAGGGTCCACTTGCTTCCCCATCCATTCTCCCCCTCCGTCCTGTTCATCTACTCTACCCAGCTATCCTTCTTATCCATCCTACCTAATCATCCATCCAACCTATCCATCTATCCTACCCATTGATTGTACCCTTGCATCCTACTCCAGTGTTTCTCAACTCCAGTCCTCAAGGCACACCAACAGGTCATGTTTTCAGGCTTTCCATTATTTTGCCCAAATAATTTGATCAGTTTCACTGCCTTAGTAATTACTAGTGTAGCCAAGATATGACCCCTAGCTGAGACCAACTTACTCCATATAACCTTAACTTACTTAATAAATAAGAGACCACACCAGTTATGGAGTTAAATGGCCATAACAGCTATTTATTAAAAATACCAAAATATGAACTCCAATTTCTTATTAACCATAAATAAAACATACATAACACCATAACATTAACTCTTTCAGACCCCTGCTGAAAACATAAACAAAACAGGTTAACCCCACATATTTATTGGTCAGTGACGGAGCAAAGAGCTTATACCACCAACATGATACCAACCGATATCAAACACCAGGGGGCACTGCGGGATATACAGAAACCCATGGGTCTCTACCGTACCGCCCGATAACCAACATTCCCGCAGTGCACAATACCATTAAACATCAACAACGTTTGATGTAACAAGGAGGGACCATCTATTGATGAGCCCCCCACCCACTTACCACCTCTATAACTGCTGCCGTCACTGACCAACAAAGCAACCAACGCCAAACCCCCCCCCCCCCCCCCCCAGCTGTCATGACGAAAACTTTTCCAATGACCTGAAACGACAATGAACACATTAATACATCCTATAAAACATATTTCTAAAAAAGGGGAAGGGTGGGTGGGAAAAAACTGCCTCCTCGTGATCTGTCTCTCCCGCACTGTCTCCCCCAGCTCCGCCCCTCCTCTATATATGGCCTGCTCCCCCTGCCCATTACAGCCACTCCCCTGACATTCTTAACTCTTTCAGGTGGCAAAGTGTGTCACTTGACACACTGTCATGGGCGGCCCTCCATTACATTTCCTTTTAGTCCATTATATTACGGTCCTTTCTTGACTAGTGTAGCCAAGATATGACCCCTAGCTGAGACCAACTTACTCCATATAACCTTAACTTACTTAATAAATAAGAGACCACACCAGTTATGGAGTTAAATGGCCATAACAGCTATTTATTAAAAATACCAAAATAAGAACTCCAATTTCTTATTAACCATAAATAAAACATACATAACACCATAACATTAACTCTTTCAGACCCCTGCTGAAAACATAAACAAAACAGGTTAACCCCACATATTTATTGGTCAGTGACGGAGCAAACAGCTTATACCACCAACATGATACCAACCGATATCAAACACCAGGGGGCACTGCGGGATATACAGAAACCCATGGGTCTCTACCGTACCGCCCGATAACCAACATTCCCGTAGTGCACAATACCATTAAACATCAACAACGTTTGATGTAACAAGGAGGGGCCATCTATTGATGAGCCCCCCACCCACTTACCACCTCTATAACTGCTGCCGTCACTGACCAACAAAGCAACCAACGCCACAGCCTGAAAGGGAGACCACCTCACCCTTGATGGCACCTCCACACCCGCAGGGCCGCCTGAATCCCCTCCTTCAGTACCAATGACCATAAATCCATACCCACATCAGATAGATGTACTTCATCCTGCCTCAAGTACATCACCCACATTTACCTCCAACTCCCGGTGGCGAATAACTAGGCCACCTTGCCAGGCTATAAACCGTCCCACCACTATGTTTATCCGGATCCGAGCTTTTTTTTTTTTTCTTTTTTTTTATTAAGCCTGTACACGGATCCGGCCATGCGCCAAGTCGTCCTTGCCACCATGTCGTACCATACCAACATCGTCCCAGGGAAGGTGGCGTAGAAGAACATCAAATCTGCTTTAATTTCCGCTATCAAGTCCCACACCGTCCTTACACCCACATAATTTTCACCGGCATGAAAGACCAGCTCATCAAGTGGTCGGTCCAAACCGGGCGTACCTCTCCACCTCCAGAACAACAAGCACAGCATAACAAGACACAGCTCGACACACTACTCAACTTTCTACTGCACCCCCGCACAGTAACCAAAAACACACCCGCCCCCCTTTTTTTTTTTTTAAACTAAATGTGGCCGAATGTAGCTACTGAATCGCTGAGATTCCCCTCCACTAACTTTTTTGCACATCCACCTCATCCAACCCGCGCCTGGCGGCCTCTGTAGCCGCCCCAATGCGGAAGGAGTGTGAGGCGTAGGCGAGACTAACCAACCCCAACTTCCCCAAACACCTCTTCAAAAACTGCCCCAAATTAAAATCTGGACAAGTAACTTCTGTCCGCATGTAACACCAATGGGCCCTCCCCATCCAGTCTTACCGCCATAAACTTTGTCGCCGTTAGAACCGGGCAAACCCCACAACCTTGCATCGCATACCAACTCACCTGTGTCCCTTTTCCCCTTTGATCCATTTTGATTTCCTTAACCAGACAGAAACCCTGTCTTTTCCCATTTCCACATCCTGAACCATCAAACCTCCCGCCACCTCCCTCGAGGGGCTTACCTAAACGCTCCACAAATTGCTAGCGAAACGCCGCTAAAACAAACTCTCCTCATACCCTGATTTGCACACACCTTTTTCCTGCCCCCCCCAAATCCAACAAGTTCCCAAATGTTATAGGACACCGCTTGTCCTTCCACCTATGCGACTTCTTACAGCCCTTTTCGGCCTGCTTCACCCAGAAGTCCTTTGACCCATCCTCCCTTCTCCGCAGTTTAAACCAGAACGCAAGCCCCGCCATCCTCTTCTCAATTGCTGACACCGACTTGCCCTCTTCCACATCTCTCACCACCAGATCCAAACACAACCACCTGGCCCCTGGATCCACCCCCCCGGCCCCCGCCATAGACTGCAGGTCAGTCCATTCCTTCAACCCCTGGAATATGCTGTCCACGTCGACTCCTTTACGTACCTCTGTATCCATTCCGCCGCTGCACCAATGCTAACTCCCACCTCCAGCCCGGGCATGGGACACCCTCCACTCTTGCTTCTGGCGCCATCTCCCTGAACTTGTTCCACTGAAAGCGAGACAACGCGCCAGCTAACGTGTTCTCCACGCTAGGGATATGCACATCATATAGCAAAATGCTCAACCGCATGCAACACAACACCACTTGTCGCATCCATCGGACAACAGGAGGTGAAGCCGCAGACATGTTGTTGATCACCCGCACCACCCCCGTATTGTCGCGGTTCAACCTCAACTTGAGATTCCTGCAAGACTGCCTCCCACCACTCTAAGGCCAGCACCACCGGAAACCGCTCCAAGAGTACTAGATTCTTCTGAAAAACCCGCCAGACTGCCCTGCCATTGTATCCCTCCAGGAACTGATCCTATACCCGTAGGTCCTCCTTATGCTCTTTGTTCATCCTAATGAAATGCATTGGTGCCCTTACCCCCTTTGTCCCAGCCGACAGCCTTCGACAAAATACCTACCCATGGTAATGACCCCACTCGCAAAATTCAACTTCCCCAACAACGATTGTACCGTGCGCAACTGAACCTTCTTACACCCATAAGTTTCTGGAACCAACCACCTCAAATCTACCACCTTCTCCTCCAGCAACCACCATTCCGTGTCCATGCAATCTATCACTGTGCCTCAAAAACTCAACTCCGTCCGCAGACCCTCCGTTTTATCAGCTGCCAATGGCACCTGAAATTTGTCCGCAATGTGTTGCAACGTAGACAGGAGTATCGCACACACATTGGAAGAAGGAGGGCCCACGCACAGAAAATCAACCAAATAATGGATGATGGAATCAATCCCTGTAACATCCCTCACTCCCCTTCCAAAAGGAACAAAACGCCTCCCACCTGGCTCAATAAGTGGAACACCCCTCGGTAAACACCCATCTATTTACAACTTCTCCTGCCAACGACATCGCAACAACCCAAAATTCCCCCGTGTGCACTGGCAGCAGCCTAAATGCCGCTTCCACAACAGATTTCTCCATCAGAGCACCTTTTCCCATACCGCCGGACCCAGCGCCCCGCTGCAGCAAACGACGTGTACGACACCATGCACATTTATGATCTATAAAATCATTAACCGAAACCCCTTTTTGGGGAACGATAACTGATGAATCAGCCGAAACTTATTCGGCTCCTTTTAGGGATACCACCCCTAACGGGGACCCCCCCAGATCCTCAAATGGCTTAACCTCAAACGGTCCCGCCATCCTACCCAGCAACACGTCCTTGGCCCATTTTTTAGTCACAACTCTAGGGTGTTGAATGGCGGGCTTCAAGTTTTTTGGCCAGTGGAGGAACCACTGACATTGCCCATGGAATCTTGAAACCAACCTTGAAACCCGTTCTGAGCAATACCGCCGCCGCCCTGTCCGGGTATCTATTTAGAAAAGGCTGCATCCTTTTTCCCACACCATCGGTGCCGTCCCTCTTGCGACCAAATTCCCCATCCCGTTTGCCCTTCTTAAAGCATCTGGCGAGTGTGTGCCCCGCACCCGGAACCTTCGTGTTTAAATTACATGTTCCCCAACATTTACCGGCCCCTTCATTGACTTGCCAACACACTCCCCACTTCTTTTCGGCCGAAGATCCAGAGGCGTGGTTACCCCGGCCCCCCCCCCCCCCCTGCAATGTCTGTGCCGGCGTCTTAGCTGAAGCCATCAGCCTCATCCAGAGGCTGATATCTTCAAGGTCCCACCTTAACTCCGGCCGAACCGCCCTGCGCTGGCGGTACCGCCCTGCGCTGGCGAACTGCTCATCGTACCGGAGCCAAGCTGTTCCCCCCGTAACCCGATAAGCCCCCCTAATGGCGTCCATCTAGCAGAACAACACCAAACAATGTTCGGGGTTCCTCTCTCCAATCACCCCCCGCTAATATATCGAACACCTGGAGCCAATTGGCGAAAGTCAGAGGAAAAAGCCTATCCTCCTTTTCTCCTCCTCCCCATTCTTGCTGCTATCCGGCTTGACCCTATCAAGGTTGAACTTTCCCAGAGGCTGCAAGGAGAAAATCTCCACATACTCCCCTTCCAGATCTACTCCCTGATCTCCTGTTTTAAATAAGCCCCCCTGAGGTCCCTCGAAGCAGATGTAGACCTCGCCTTTTGCCGCATCAGCCATTCGCACAATAACGTCCCTCGCCATCTGCTCCTGTCGCACCTTTGTCCGTCTCCCTCACCTTTTCTGTTCCCACCTCCACCGTGGAATTCTGACTCTCAGACGCAGCGTCAGCCGCCGCTACCCCCTACCCGTAGCACCAGCCTCTACACCACCAGCCTTCGTACTTATACCTCCGGCTGAACATCGCCCCTTTTCCCAAAAACGGCCTATCAACACCCGCAAAGCTGTCCAGTAATCCCTACATCTGTCCAGACCCACTGTCCGCCCTCCCGCTCACCGCCCGCGGTTGGTCTGTAAATGCCAACAGCGGCCCGGGAGGTAACCCTGGACTCCCCCCCACTATTACCCGCACCCAACAGATTCTGTAAAGCTCTTTGCAAATGAAATGTTATCAGTGAACTTACCGGGCTGACCGGGCGAGATTCCCACAGCCGCTGCACAAGTCTCCACCGGCAGGATAGGGCGACCGAGCTCCTCCTCCTCTGTTGACAATTTTTTTTTCGACCGAAAATCTTCTACCTGAGCAAAAAACAAGGAACGCACCCTGGGAGAGGGGCTCCTGTAATTAGTGTGTCTCCGTCCTCCTGTACCTGCATCAGGCTGGTTGCTGCTTCCAGGCTGAACAGGCCCTCCCCCCCACGCAGGCGGCCGGTCCGGGCTCCGCTCCTGCTGCTATGCACCCCTGTTGTGCCGGCTGGTGGCGTCCGGCCATCCCTTGCACTTGCTGCTGCGTTACAACCCCCCCCACCCCGAAAGATGCACCGCTGACCCTTCTGTCCTCCCCCCCCGCTCGTGCAGAGTCGCAGGGGGGTTAGATGTCATGGCACGCCTGGGGGCTGGCACCCCCCCCTTCCTGGCCATTGCACGTGACTGTAGTCCCAGCAGAGCCTGCTGCGCCGGCCATCTGCATATACTCTGCGGCCCCCCCACCCCCCCTCCCCCCCACTGTTCCTACTGCCCCCCCCCCCCCTCGTGTAGAGATGCAGGGGCTGTTGGGGCTGTTGCAGCACTACCACCCTCCCCTGGGGATCCTCTTCTTCCTAGGCCCAAAGTCCCGCCCAATGTACTCGGCCTGCGGCCTGACCGTCCTGTAACCCCAGCGCTGTCCCTCAGGGGGTGGACCGCTCCCCCCTAGGACTCCCGACCAACCTTAAATGGGCCCGCTGTGGCCCCTGGTGAGCGCCGCTC
Organism: Lithobates sylvaticus; assembly: GCA_028564925.1. Classification (NCBI taxonomy): domain Eukaryota; kingdom Metazoa; phylum Chordata; class Amphibia; order Anura; family Ranidae; genus Lithobates; species Lithobates sylvaticus. The sequence continues at coordinate 172,006,379 of CM053029.1, forward strand.
CGGCGGCCTGAACACGTGACCGCGCGGCGCCGCCATCTTGAAATTCCACCACCGTCCTTGGTCCTCTGAGCCCCTTCCTCTGCCCTCCAGCACCGCAGGCATATGTTCCCTGACTCGCTCGGGTCCTAGTGCCGCCACAGCCGCCCGCTCCAAGGCCGCACAATCCCCATCTTGATTCAGCGTGAAGCGAGGAACAGTGTAAAAAACTGCCTCCTCGTGATCTGTCTCTCCCGCACTGTCTCCCCCAGCTCCGCCCCTCCTCTTTATATGGCCGCTCCCCCTGCCCATTACAGACACTCCCCTGACATTCTTAACTCTTTCAGGTGGCAAAGTGTGTCACTTGACACACTGTCATGGGCGGCCCTCCATTATATTCCCTTTTAGTCCATTATATTAGGGTCCTTTCTCCATAGACCTGTATGGAGCGTTCGTTCAGGTCCGCCTAAAAAACTGACAGGTGGACCTGAATGGTGCACCCCCGTGTGAAATGGGCCTAATTCAGCATAGGTGTTATATGGGGGGAAGGAGCATTTTTAAGATTAGTTAGGTGCTGCCACTTTTCCACTTTAAGAATTATTAGACTAATGTTGCAAAAAAAATCTGTCTACCTACCACACAAATTTGCAAGAGCAAATATCTGACCTGCATAACTCTTCCATACTGTGGAAAAATTGTTAAACTTAGATTTTCTGAAGCTGAGTCTTAATCTTATACAGGAAAGATGTGAGGGGTTTTGTTCATTCCATCACAGCTGGAATTAAAGAATATGCTACCCCAATATTGTATATTCATGATACGTGTCTGTTCTACCATGTACTTGTGTTAAAAAGTATCTTGTTCTCTTTTTTTATTGCTTCCTTTGTGTGAAATACCTGATGTTCCAGCCAGATCCTGCTTTCCTATTTCAAAACTGACCACGCTGAGCATAGAAGCACATACAGTGGTGTGAAAAAGTGTTTGCCCCTTCCTCATTTCCTGTTCCTTTGCATGTTTGTCACACTTAAGTGTTTCGGAACATCAAACCAATTTAAACAATAGTCAAGGACAACACAAGTAAACACAAAATGCAATTTGTAAATGAAGGTGTTTATTATTAAAGGTGAAAAAAAATCCAAACCATCATGGCCCTGTGTGAAAAAGTGATTGCCCCCTAAACCTAATAACTGGTTGGGCCACCCTTAGCAGCAACAACTGCAACCAAGCGTTTGCGATAACGTGCAATGAGGCTTTTACAGCGTCCTGGAGGAATTTTGGCCCACTCATCTTTGCAGAATTGTCCTAATTCAGTTACATTAGAGGGTTTTCGAGCATGAACGGCCTTTTTAAGGTCATACCACAACATCTCAATAGGATTCAGGTCTGGACTTTGGCTAGGCCACTCCAAAGTCTTCATTTTGTTTTTCTTCAGCCATTCGGTGGTGGACTTGCTGATGTGTTTAGGATCATTGTCCTGCTGCAGAACTCAAGTTCGTTTCAGCTTGAGTACACGAACAGATGGTCGGACATTCTCCTTCAGGATCTCTTGGTAGACAGCAGAATTCATAGTTCCTTTTATCACGGCAAGTCTTCCAGGTCCTGAAGCAGCAAAACAGCCCCAGACCATCACACTACCACCACCATATTTTACTGTTGGTATAATGTTCTGTTTCTGAAATGCAGTGTTCCTTCTACGCCAGATATACTTGGACACACACCTTCCAAAGAGTTCCACTTTTGTCTCATCGGTCCACAGAATGTTGTCCCAAAAGTCTTGGGGATCATCAAGATGTGTTGTGGAGAAATTGAGACGAGCTTTGATGTTCTTTTTGCTCAGCAGTGGTTTTCTCCTTGGAACTCTGCCATGCAGGCCATTTTTGCCCAGTCTTTTTCTGATGGTGGAGGCATGAACGCTGACCTTAACTGAGGCAAGTGAGGCCTGCAGTTCCTTGGACGTTGCTGTGGGGTCTTTTGTGACCTCTTGGATGAGTCGTCGCTGCGCTCTTGGGGTAATTTTGGGGGGCCGGCCACTCCTGGGAAGGTTCACCACTGTTCCATGTCTTCGCCATTTGTGGATAATGGCTCTCACTGTGGTTCGCTGGATTCCCAAAGCTTTGGAAATGGCTTTATAACCCTTTCCAGACTGATAGATCTCAATTACTTTCTTTCTCAATTGTTCCTGAATTTCTTTGGGTCTCGGCATGATGTGTAGCTTTTAAGGATCTTCTGGTGGACCTTACTGTGTCAAGCAGCTCCTATTTAAGTTATGCCTTGATTGTGAACAGGTGTGGCAATAATCAGGCCTGGGTGTGGCTAGAGAAATTGAACTCAGGTGTGGACAACCACAGTTATAGTATGTTTTAACAAGGGGGGCAATCACTTTTTCACACAGGGCCATGATGGTTTGGATTTTTTTTCACCTTTAATAATAAACACCTTCATTTACAAATTGCATTTTGTGTTTACTTGTGTTGTCCTTGACTATTGTTTAAATTGGTTTGATGTTCCGAAACACTTAAGTGTGACAAACATGCAAAGGAACAGGAAATGAGGAAGGGGGCAAACACTTTTTCACACCACTGTACATCTCAGCAGTTGACTTGTGCTGACATGCCCCCGGCACAGCCATTCACTAGGAAGATCAGCGTACTGCTGCTTCTCCACAGACCCCCAATGTGCTATTTCAGACCCTGGTTCCTTAGAGAAACACCAGGATCCCACATGCACCCCTTGAGTAACTTCAAAACAGGCTTTGAGCAGTGTACACAACTTTACTGAACTTTTGGCAGCACATATACAACATACAGCAATGTCCTTTCCCTAACTAAACCTAACTGTGGCTGCCCCAGGATACCTGTCTGGGTGTAGCATCTCTGGGTCCAAACTGGAGATGACAAAGGAATACATGTCCTAGGGAGTATTCCAATAGATCGACATTCCAAACTGACCAACAAGCTTCTTAGGACATTTAGGATAATTGGGAGACTCCGTGCATGCATCCTGAGCCTATTCTAGGTTCCCCCACTTGTTTTCTTTGTGCCCATCCCAAGGATCCGGGCCTCTTCCCTTTATATCACACAGGAGGGAGGCTGGACCCTGAGGAAAACCTGCAAACACACAAGAAAAAAGCGGCACAGGCATTAACCCCTTCCCTCCCAACCTGGGCAGCTGGGTAGACTGATTAAACAATAGCAGGCAGGCTGCCTACAAGTATTCTTGCCTGGTCACTGTGTCTACAGTTCTCAACGTTGCCCATTTTTTGTGCTTCTCAACTACTTGCCTACCAGGCACGAACACCTCCTTCCTGACCAGGCCATTTTTCAGCTTTCAGCGCTGTCACATTTTGAATGACAATTGCGCGGTCATGCAACGCTGTATCCAAATAAAATTTTTATCATTTTTTCCCCACAGATAGAGCTTTATTTTGGTGGTATTTGATCACCTCTGCGGTTTTTATTTCTTGCGCTTTAAACAAAAGAAGAGCGACAAGTTTGAAAAAACATAATATTTTTTACTTTTTATTATAATAAATATCCAATTTTTTTTTTTTTAAACAAATTTTTTCCTCAGTTTAGACTGATACGTATTCTTCTACATATTTTTGGTTAAAAAAAAATCGTAATAAGCGTATATTGATTGGTTTGCGCAAAAGTTATAGCGTCTACAAAATAAGGGATAGATTTATAGCATTTTTATTATTATTTTTTTTTTACTAGTAATGGTGGCGATCTGCGATTTTTATCATGACTGCGACATTGCGGCGGACATATCGGACACTTTTGACACATTTTTGGGACCATTCACATTTATACAGGGATCCGTGCTATAAAAATGCATTGATTACTGTATAAATGTGACTGGCAGGGAAGGGGTTAACACTAGGGGGCGCTGCAGGGGTTAATGTGTTCCCTATGTTAGTGATTCTAACTGTGGGGGGAGGGGACTGACTGGGGGAAGGGACCGATCGGTGTCCCTATGTACAAGGGACACACCATCGGTCTCCTCTCCAGTGACAGGACGTGGATATGTGTGTTTACATACACAGATCCACGTCCTGCTCGGTTACAGGGCAATCGCGGGTGCCCAGCGGACATCGCGGCCGCCGGGCACGCGCACCGGGTCCCCAGCGACCCGGCAGGCACGCGCGCGCGCCTCCCGCGGCGCGCGCCCCCTAGTGGCCAAAATGTAGACGCCGCCATATGACGGCGTCCCGCCACAAGAGCCGCACCGCTCCGCCGTCAATAGACAGTGGGCGGTCGGCTAGAGGTTAAAAAGAGCTTGAACAGCACATCTTGAAACCCCAGTCTGCTTTGAAATCTTTGCCTGTGAGTGTCCTTTCTATTACTACCAGTAATAGTATTACTACCTTGAGTCTTATTGCTGTGCTCAGTCTCGCCATGATGTATGACTTGTCTGCCACAACCTCACCCTAGTAGCAGAGTTTGGCTGTTCCTCGCCCAGTTTTAAGCCTCCTACACAGCTGTTTCTGCTTCAACCTAAATATGAAATTGACAATCATTAGCACCTGCTTGGTATAACTGGTTAATCATACATCTGGTTTAATCCTACAAAATCCCTGACTTTGTGTAAGTGTAAGAAATGATGCTGGTTTGAAGCCAAACTGTAGTCACACCAAATAATGATTTGATTTAGATTTTTTTTGCTCACTTTGCATTTTGTAAATTCTTATAAACAATTAAAATATATATTTTTGAAAGCATTCATACTTTACAGCATTTCTTCACACCTGTCTAAAACATCGCACAGTACACACACACTTGAATCTTTATAGCAGCTGGCAAATTTTCCACTCGCCTACTCGCAAAATGCGAGTAGGCGAGTGGAAAATTTGAGGGCTGCTGTAAAGAATCAAGTGTGTGTGTACTGTGCAATGTTTTAGAGTGAAAAATGAGGGCTTGCAAATGTGGGCTGTCTGGGAGAGAGGGGGCGAGCACCGTTGGCAGAGAGACGCTCTCCCAGCGATCGCCCCGGGTGTCCTCTCTCTTCCGCGGCACAAGTGAGGCTGCAATGGTGGGCACAGGTCACGCTGTAATGATGGGCACAGGTGAGGCTGCAATGATGGGCACAGGTCACGCTGCAATGATGGGCACAGGTGAGGTTGCAATGATGGGCACAGGTCACGCTGCAATGATGGGCGCAGGTGAGGCTGCAATGATGGGCACAGGTCACGTTGAAATGATGGGCACATGTCACACTGCAATGGTGGGCACAGGTGAGGTTGCAATGATAGGCACAGGTCACGCTGCAATGATGGGCACAGGTCATGCTGCAATGATGGGCACTGGTCACGCTGCAATGGTGGTTACAGGCAGGCCCAGACTGGGACAAAAAATAGGCCCAGGCATTTTAGACTGAGCTGCCCGGGGGGGGGGGGCGGCTGCGCTTCGTGGGGGCAGTTGATGACGGGATGTGGGGTTCCAGCACCTTGTACCTCTGGATCCCTTTACATTACACAGCACCCTGCACCTCTGGACCCCTTTACATTACACAGCACCTTGCACATCTGGACCCCTTTACATTACACAGCACCCTGCACCTCTGGACCCCTTTATATTACACAGCACCTTGTACCTCTGGACACCTTTACATTACACAGCCCCCCACAGCTCTGGACCCCTGTTTGTTACACAGACACCCCCTAACAGTTCTGCACCCCCTGCATGTTAAACAGACCCCACTACAGTGCAGACCCCCTCCCTACAATACAGAACCCTCCTACAATACAGAACCCCCCCCCCTACATTACAGACCCCCCTACAATACAGACCCCCTACACTACAGACCCCCCCTACATTACAGACCCCCTACACTACAGAATCCCCCCTACATTACAGAACCCCCCTACAATACAGACACCCCTACACTACAGAACCACCCATACAATACAGACCCCCCTACACTACAGAACCCCCCTATATTACAGAACTCCCAACACTACAGAACCCCCCACCTACATTACAAACCCCCCTACAATACAGAACCCCCCTACATTTCAGACCCCCCCCCCCCACTTCAGACCCATAATGTACCTCAGATCAGCGCGGGACTGCATGTCGGGTCCCCTCCCCCTGTGTAGACATAAAGGATGAGGGGGAGGTGGCTTCACTCTGCTTGGCTGTGTGAGACTGCCGAGCCGAGACTGATCAGAGCCGCGGCCACTGTGCCAAAGAGAAGGGGATCGTTGTGGGTCCCGGCCCCCTGATGTGCCGACGGGTGTCACTCGAGTGCGGCTCCGAGGCTCGCACGCACCCACCCCCATTGCAAAGCACAACTACAGCTCTCAAAGCGCCTGTAACTGGGGGCCCGCCCCCCACTTAGTACGCTACTGGCGGAACATCAGCAGCCAGTGTTAGAACACCGGTCCTGCATGTCAGAACCCGCGGCCGACTCTGCATGTCCCAGACATGCAGCCAAGTGGCCCGGCAAATGCACGGTCTGCCCTATGGCCAGTCCGGGCCCGGTTACAGGTCATGCTGCAATGATGGGCACAGGGGAGGCTACAATGGTGGGCACAGGTCATGCTGAAATGATGGGCATGGGTGAGGCTGCAATGGTGGGCACAGGTCGCACTGCAATGGTGGGCACAGGTCGCACTGCAATGGTGGGCACAGGTCACGCTGCAATGATGGGCACAAGTGAGGCTGCAATGGTGACCATAGGTCACACTGCAATGGTGGGCACAGATCACGCTGCAATGATGGGCACAGGTGAGGCTGCAATGGTGGGCACAGGTGAGGCTGCATTGGTGGGCACAGGTCATGCTGCAATGGTGGGCACTGACAAGGCTGCATTGATGGGCACTGTTAAAGTTGTTGTTAGTCTTTATTTTTGTAACTTAATTCTGCATAAAACATTTACGTATCATTTCATGAGATAATTTATGAGGGCATGTTTAGGGGCAGAATTAGGGGCAGGCAGGGTAGGGATTGGGTGGGGCAACTGGTGGCGAGTTACCCTTAAGGCCTGGCTATGAGTCCTGCTTTACAGTATATTATGTATTTTCCATTATATATATTTTATCATGTATTTTCCTCTCTATATATTATATATCATATATTTGCTCTCAGATAAATCTATCATTTTTTCCAGTTAGAAGCTTGTTTTACTAATTAGACATCACATTGGCTAGACTTTAATTGACCATTGCAAGTAACTCATATGCCGCGTACACACGAAGGGACTATCCCGCGGGATTATCCGCTGGACCGAAGTCCAGCGGATAATCCCCTCGTGTGTGGGCGCCGGCGGACTTTTTTTGGCCAAAGTACGGCGGACTAAAGTTTCAGGTTTTGTTTTCAAATTATCCGCTGGACTTGGCAGTCCAGCGGATAATCCGGTCGTGTGTAGTATGGTCCGGCGTACCAAAAAGGACGCATGCTCAGTAGCAAGTATTTTTCTAGTATTTTTCGTTTTCTAGTCCCGTCGTACGTGCTGTACGTCATCGCGTGAACCGTCGGACTTTTTGCGTGATCGTGTGTGGTCAAGTCCGTTCGCTTTTTAGTCCGGCGTACCCAGCTGGAAAGTCCAGCGGATTGTCCGCTGGACTTAGGTCCGCCGGGAAAAGTCCGTACGTGTGTACGCGGCAATACACTGACTGCAAACCATCCCTTCACATCCTCAGATGGCGGCCTCTCCACCCTCTCTTGGATAAGAAGTGCCGCTACTTGTCCACTAATTAGTGAGGCGGCTGGAGGTGCCCTCTCCTCCACATTGTTGTCCTTCTATCGGATCACAACTTTGAATTAACTAGTTCAAAGCGCACGACTTTCATGCTCCCCATTCCACGTTGAAGACTTTCAACTTGGTATTTCAAAGTACCTCTCGACGGCGGTTCAAAGGCCCTTTGGCTTGCGGGGGGTACAAGAGGAGCAAAAGGTTGTGTGGCTACAAAGACGGCGTCTGGATAGTGGTACGCAGTCCTGGGCGGAAGGTGTTAATACGATTGATTAAAATTTTGTTTCCGGCATCAGGTAATAATTGGGGAGGAGGAAAGTCTCATTTGTATGAAGAGAAGCGTCACCCACTGCACACACATTAGGATTAGTTTAGAGATAAAAAATCCATCCGCTAGATTAGTCATGGAGGAATAGAGAAGATCTTGTACTTTCCAATTCATCTTCCTCTCCTCACTCTCCTCTTTTTATCTGGCTGCCCACAAGACATGGAGCCACTTTAATTGGTCCTGGGGGAAGCTATGGGCCTCTCCTTTCATCAGTCGATCCTTTGTATGGCGTACGTGTCTACGGTTCTCCAGAGATAAACAAAGAGATGACTTGTTGGTGCTGGAGGAGGACGTTCTCTTATTATAACCCATCATTTACCTAATGTGGAATCTATTCGCTCTGGCTCTCATCTCACATCCGTCTTCTGCTAATGACAGAGATTTGTCCCCTCCTGGCCCACCTCTCATATTAGTTGCAATAGCCAGGGACACAAGGGGAATATTAGATCAAAACATCAAATCCGAAGCCGATTACTGTAACTTCACACAATGGTCGAATTTATGACAAGTGCCGGAAAGAAAAAAAAAATACATAACAGAGATGTTCTGAACCCATCACAGAGATATACGATACAAGGCAAAAGCCTCCCCAATTGCCAGATGTGATGAGAATTGTCACTGGACCACGTGGCAGCCACGACAAAGCTCGTCACTGTGTCACAAAGCAAAAGTCGCTGTTAGTGGAGTATGGCAAGATATTGACACCAGGGACCAGCAGGTGATAAACACTGTGAAAAACTTTTTGTTTTTGTTAACATTTCAACAAAATTAGTCTTTAATTCTGACATATCCCACTGCCAGGTGAAATTAGAAAAAAAATAAAATCACACTGCGTGACTTGATGATCACATGACTTTGTTTTATAAATATAGAGTTAGGTTATCATTGGGGTACAAGAACAGGTCCAGGAGAGATGAAAGGAGCCCAGAGCAGGGATGGTGTGAACTCATCATAATGGGCACAGTAGGAGTACGGACCTAGGAACTCAGTCCAGAGATGGTGAGGAGAACACCTTGTAATGAGCAGATCGAGTGTGCAGTCCCTGGTAAGTCAGCCAAGGGATGGTTGGAAACCCTCATTATGCGCACTCAGATGTGCTGACCCAAGAACTCAGCAAAGAGGTGGTGGTAACCCATGATAATGGGCGAAACAGGTGTGCAGAGCCAGGAACTCAGTGAAGGGATGGTGGGAATCACTCATAATGGGCTAAACATGTATGCAAAGCTAAGAACTCAGCACAGGGATGGTGGGAGCCCCTCATAATGGGCATAACAAGTGTGCAGACCCAAGAACTCTAAAATTGATCTACTGCATCTTCCTCGTCTTTGGGAGGGACGATAACTGAAAACACACATCACATGATCAGTCGGCTGAGATCACTGCCAGAACTGAATTGCATAATCACCATTCGTCATTCTCTGCATGGTTGGAGCTTTGCTATTTTTTTTTTAACACATACAAATCTGATCATTTCCACTCAACTAAATTATTCCAGAGTCTGAATGGAGTACAGCTAATAGTTCTGAGTCTCCACTGTCCATTTTTTGTTTGATCTTTTCAGAAAGTTCTTTATCTTTCAACTGACTTTCCTTCTCCTGCTGATTTTTTGTTTCCTTTCTGTATGGGGATATGATGATACCTCAGGGCAGAACATTTCAATTTGTTGTCTGTTAAATGTGACCTTTCAGGGATTGAAGTCTTCGCACAATATGTCTGTAATAAGATTTCCTGACAAGTGGCTGATCACCAGGCATATCAGAACTAACATTCTTTGACCTCACACCCACCAATCCGATCATTCAGATCTCCAGCCTTTTTAGAGAGCAGATTTCAGTCGACTAATATGACACCCCATTGGTGTCCATACCTTCCAACATTTTGAGATGGGAATGAGGGACACCTACTAGCAAACGTATGTAGGCATAGGACACGCTCCCCCGCCCCTTAAAGGAAAATTGACCAAAAAAATTTTAATTAAATCCACAAGGGTATTTTTTTTTTACCACTACTATTGCTTTACATTGGCTTTTCAATTTTACAAATGCAGCAATTTAGAAATTGGATAAAAGGTTTAGCACTGGGAAACACTTATTGAACGATAAATAGTGAATTTTATTAGAAATGTGCACAACAAAAAAATTTGTTTATTTTCGTTTAGTTTTTTTCGTTTCCGAAAAAAAAATAGTTTTTTTTCGTTTCGTTTTTTTCGTTTCCGTTGATTCGTAACGATTCGTACATTCGTAAGTCGTCGGTGTTCGGATTCGTAACGATTCGTACATTCGTAAGTCGTCGGTGTTCGTATTCGTAACGATTCGTACATTCGTAAGAGTTGTTTTTTCATTGATTCGTTTTTTCGTTTTTCGTTTTTCGGACGCATTCGTATTTATTCGTACATTCGTAACATTCGTAGATTCGTAATCGGAGCATAATTCATAATTTTATGTAATGTGTATGCTATTATTACATTTTAATAATTTACGAATCGAAAAAAAAAAGTTACGAATCGAAAAAAAAAAAGTTACGAATCGAAAAAAAAGTTACGAATGTACGAATTTCTTTGTTCAATAGAGACACGGAAAATTACAAATCGAAAAAAAAAAAAAAAAAAAGTTACAAATCGAAAAAAAAAAAGTTACGAATCGAAAAAAAAAAGTTACAAATCGGAAAAAAAAAAGTTACGAATGTACGAATTTTTTTGTTCAATCCATTCGAAGCACGTTTAGCAGCACCATTGTAAGGGACACGGAAAATTACCAATTCAACAAAAAAAAAAAAGTTACGAATGTACGAATTTTTTCGTTCGTTTTCGTTTTTCGGATTTTCTTCTTAGTACATTCGTTGTTTCTAATTAGTTTTTTTCGGATTTTCGTTGTTTTTCGGATTCGTTCGATTCAAATGATTCGTTAATCGGATTCGTATGATTCGAACGATTCGTTATTCGGATTCGAACAATTCCTTCATTCGTACGAAAACGAACGAACGAAAATAACGAAAAAAAACCTAAAAACTAAAAAAAAACGAAACGAATTGCACATGTCTAAATTTTATATACAACTATATAGATCAGACCAGAATGAGGGGGAAATGAGGGGGGGAGAGGGACATTGCTCCAAATCAGGAACAGTCCCTCGAAATCAGGGACAGTTGGGAGCTATGTCTGTGTCCTCTGTGGTGGTGGCAACATTTAGAGTGCTGGTGTCATGGCCAAAGAATCACCCCAGTGGAGAACCATTTCCTCTAATTGAATCATTCCCTCGTTGGACTGGAATGTTGCAGAATTTCAATTATTGGAATGGAGAGACTTTTTGGGAAAAGGTAAATGATCTGTTAGCGATCCAGTAACTAGTTAGTTGTCACTAGAGGCAGGACTACTATTAATTATTTATTACAGGTACTTACATGTCAATTTCCGCAGCGCTTTACATATTTATTATACATCCACATCCAGGATTACTCTGATTCTGATATGGCCCTAAGAGCATACAGGCTGTTTTGATGGGATCTAGGGCCTTTACATACAGTATCATCTAGCAGCCTCAGCTGTGTCATGCAATTGCCCATGACTTGTAGGAAGCTTGTTGAGGCAGATAGGAGAAGGAATTTATGCAATATCTTGTACAGAGTGTAATCTAGGGGCAGAGTAGCCATGTCTGGCAATCTAAACTCAGGGGCTCAGGGACAGCCTCACCCCTCCACAGGTGCACTTTGGGATGAATACGGTTTTATTACAACTGTCTGTTTGCAATAAAATATTTCTGAGTACATAACAGATGTCCTTATAATGAAGAGAATGGCCTGAAGAAAGTTGTTGTCCAGTTCCTGAGAGGATGACAAGACCATTACAGCTTGCAGCTCCTTCCCCAACCTGATCTAAAAGTTTCTCTCAGCAGCTTTTGGCCTCAGATTCATCTTTATGGAATTCTCCATCCTCTCGTCAGCCGTCATTACAGGAAACGCACTCTTTGGCAGTCTAACATTCAAGGTTCCACACAAGATAAAAAGAAATATAAATCCCTGAGTTCTTGATCCCACGCTCAGCCCGATGGTAATTTGGGGGAATTATTTTGTCGCTCTCTCTTTCCCTTCATGGGAAATTGCTCAATCAGTTCATAAGATGTGACTCAGCACTTTCTCACTTGTTTTAGGGGCCCCTGAGATGTCACTGGCCATTATTTCTCCCGAAAATGTTATGTGACACTTTTCCTGCACACAATTACTATATTTTTGTGAAAATTCAGCTCTCCGTGTCATTATGACGAGCGCCTTTTATAGGGTCATAAAGATTCAGTGTCACCATAAATCCCGTCTCTTGCCGCAGATGACGTTTATGGGACCCGCGACAAGGACAGCTCAGAAATTTATACCCGGCTGGATGCCGTCGCCGTTATTCAGAACATCGGAGGGACACTTGGAAAACATTTGTGCACATTTTAAAAAACACATTTCGATAAATGCGGAATTGTTTATTTAAATCTATTTTACATGGACATTATTCACTGATACAACAGATGAGACAATATATACTGTACATTATAGAGGTTGCTCTACAAGGCAGAGTCTCCTAAGTGTGGACTCTGAAGAGGGTGGAGCATTAACATAGATCAAATCAGAGACAATCTAATATAATACATAAAACAAGTATGGTTTTCCCCAGATCTGCTGATGAGGAGGCAGAAATGATTTTCCAATAAAACATTTCACTGCAAGGATGATAAATATGGGTTTAAATAAAATCACAAAAATGTTATAAATAAACCAAACAAGGTATTTATACACAAAAAATAGAGAACAATATTTACAGTATTTATAAATATTTTGCTCACTAGGTCAATATACAATTATACTAACAATAAAGATATTCCAGACACATGTACATTTTAATATCTGTACATATGTACAGTGTAATATCTGTACATGTGTACATAAAAATCTAATCATCTATTATATAAAACATTTCCAGCCATAATCTGGGAGCCTAAAATTCCCTGAGCGCAGGATAAACCAAGCTTAGAATTTGCTCTCATTGAAGTGATATTGACAAGTAATCAATAAGATCAAGAGATGCTGGATTATGTCATGTGACATGGATGAGAGGAAAATCATTCAACTTCCAGAGAGAGAAAGAAGGAAGGAAGAGATGAAGGGAGAGAAGGAAAGAAGAAAAAAGGGAAGCAAGAAATGATAAAATGAGAGCGGAAAGGAAGGAAGGAAGGAAAGGGGAGAGAGAAAGAGAGCAGGGGTGAGAGAGGAAAGACAGTGGGTTGTAAGCTACACCCTAGCTGTCCCACATTGTCATTGTTCTGTTAGGGCCTATCAGAATAAAGGGCTATCCAGGGACCACCTTCTCGGTAATGTAATCACTCCAAAGCCCTCGTAGACCCATAGAGGTTGATTTACTAAACCTGAGTGCAAAATTGTCAGAAACCATGAAATCTGACCGAGACAGAAGTACAGTTAAATCACACAAATCAGTAAAAAGAACAAATGTAGTCAAAACATAGCCAGAGTTCAGTAACCGGAATGGATAGTCAGCCAAGCCAGAAGTCAGGGATCAAAGTAGTGGAACAGCAAGCAGGATCTGGAGCCAGAAGGGATGTCAGCAAAGCCAGTCTTTAAACAGGAACGCAGGCGATGTTTCTTGTGATGTTGACCAAGGCGAGGGCAGAGCTCCTCTGGACTGGACGGTAGGCAGGACTGACGAGCAGGATATGAACAACAGCTGAGTAACTGTGGAGAGAGATGGGAGCTGGCAATTAGCCGACAGCTGAGCGGCCAGCTCAGAGAAGGAAGGGCTGAGCCCAGCCCTGACAAAAATCTGGTGCAGCTGTGCATGGTATCAGCTCAATTAAGCGTTGACAAAAAAAAAACTGAAAGCTAATTGGTTGCTATACAAAGCTGCACCAGATTTTGCACTCTCCAATTTTTGTAAATCAACCCCACATTTTCTACTTACTGCATGTACAGATAGTATATTCAAAGCCTCACAATGCCATCCCCATAGAAGAGACAAAAGGAAAAAAACCCTAGGAGAAATCATACCCTCTCCTCTCAATGCCATCCCCATGGTCCAGTCCAACACTCACCCCTAATACCACACCTCCCAACTCTTTTGAGATGGGAACGAGGGACACCTATTGGCAAACAAATGTAGGCATAGGACCCGCCACGTCCCCTTAAAGGTGAATTATACAAAACAATTATTAATTAAACCTACAAGTGCATTTTTTACCACTTCTATTCCTTTATACTGGCTTTCAAAAGTTACAAATCTAGCAATTTAGAAATTGGTTGAAAAGTTTAGCACTGGGAAACACTTTTTTGAAAGGTAAAAAGTGCATTTTATATACAACTATATACTGTAGATTAGACTAAAATGCAGGGCAAATGAGGAGGAAAGAGGGATAGCGGGACTTTGTTCCAAATCAGGGAAAGTCCCTACATGACATAATGCAACTTGTTACATAATACAACTAGAGTTACTCCTGCACGAGAATAAAATGAATATATACACAGCACTGCTCACTACCCAAATCCTTCCCATACACATGTAGTACCCTGATGTTTAGGCAGGGCTGCTATTAAATTTAGTTGCCAGGCGATAGTTGCCTTGGCCAATTGTTAGGAGATGAATTGACTTCTCCCTAATTCTGGCATTGCTGCACTTTTCTCTTTTTCACCAGGTGGCATTGTGGCTGGTGACATTAGATAAGACAAGGGCATAGCAAGGACAGATTAGGAATGAATGGGGTGGGCAGGGATTTTCTTAGGTCCCTTGGCCTGCTGGGAGAGACTATTTATTTGGGTGGAGTCAGGTGATCGGGGTTCTGTGCCACCTGGAAGGATGTCTGGGTGGATGTGTGTTGTACTGCCCTGTGCTGATAGGCCACAAAACCTAAGGCCTATCCCAGGGACATCTGGCTGCTAGTCTGTCTGAGGGCCTATCCAGAAGCAGGAGAGGCAGCGTAGGGTTGGGACTGCGGGCTTGTAGTCCAACCAGAAGTATCGGTTCCGCCGGACAGGGAACCAGTCATGGTTGGAGGTAGAGGGGAAGCTGTCGCCACTAAGGGACCATCCACCTTGCTACCGTAGACCATTGTGAGTAAGCTGAGGCCAGTACCAGAGCAGACTTCTCATCAGCTGGGGATGGTGAAGAAGTGGGAAAACTTCAGCAAGTGCCAAGTCAGGGACCCAGCTGGACAGCAGAGGTGACGCTTGTGGAGCATCAGTGAGGGCCAAGCCAGGGACCTAATGTGTCTACGGGGGTGAAGCTTGAGGAGTATCTGTGAGTGCCAAGCCAGAGACGCAGCAGGGAAGCGGGGGTGACGCTTGAGGAAGATACCGAGTGCTAAAGTGGAAGAGATCAGGGGATCCAGTGGCTAGTGGTAAAATCCATAAGCCTTTGGAGACTTTGTAGCTGAAAGGCACAAAGTCCTTAAAGAGGGACGGTACCTGACAATTTTTTTTTAAAAGCCAGCAGCTACAAATACTGCAGCTGCTGACTTTTAATAAATGGACACTTACCTGTCACAGGTTCCAGCGATGTCAGCAGCAGAGGCCGATCAATCGCTCAGCTCTCTGCTGCTGCCGGCGCCATTCTCGGTGAGGGAATCAGGAAGTGAAGCGCTGCGGCTTCACTTCCCGGTTCCCTACTGCGCATGCACGAGTCGCGCAGCGCAATGAGAATCGTCCGCGCTGTCTGCTGGAACCCGTGTGTGTCCCGGCAGACAGCGCGCCGGGACAGGAAGTGGCATAGACTCCCGTGGGAGTTTATGCCCGGAAGTGGGTGTAAATACCTGTCTTAGACAGGTATCTGCACCCCCTCCCCCCTGAAAGGTGCCAAATGTGACACCGGAGGGGGGGAGGGTTCCGATGAGCGGAAGTTCCACTTTAGGGTGGAATACCGCTTTAAGTTCTGGTAAGTGTTATCACATACAGAGTGGTGAAGGAAGCAGGGTTAGTGTTTAGGTCATGTAAGGGTCAAAGGTCATAGTCAAATGTTATGGTCAGTATATTTTGGACAGGACACTTTTTTTTTAATTAGCGTCAGTGTGTTTTAGGAATAATAAAAAGGCAAAATGCACACTATTGGTTCTGGGCTGTACTACGGGTACAGACAAAAGTTAAAAAAACATCCACATATACTCACCGGCCACTTTAATAGGTACACTTGTTCAATTGTTTAGTAACACAAATTGCTATTCAGCAAATCACATGGCAGCAACTCAATGCATTTAGGCATCTAGATATGGTGAAGATGACTTGCTGAAGTTCAAACCGAACATCGGAATGGCGAAGAGTGACTTTGAACGTAGCATGGTTGTGGTTGCCAAGACAGGCTGGTCTGAGTATTTAAAAAACTGCTGATCTACTGGGATGTTCACGCACAACCATCTCTAGGCTTTACAGAGAATGATACGAAAAATAGAAAATATCCAGTGAGCGGCAGTCATGTGGATGAAAATGTCTTGTTGATGTCAGAGGTCAGAGGAGAATGTGCAGACTGGTTTGAGATAACAGAAATGCAACAGTAACTCAAATAAGGGTAAATGGTTCTGATGTGGCACTTTGCTTTAAAGTGACTAGTATTGAAGCAGATGGGCTTCAGCAGCAGAAGACCACACCGGGTGCCACTCCTGTCAGCTAAGAACAGGATCAGGGCCGGATTCCCCACAAGGCCACCGAGGCCAGGCCTCGGGGCGGCAGTGGTGCAGGGGCGGCGCCGCTTCTGCGGCGACTTCTTTGCTTTCGCTGGCACCGCTGCTTATTTCAAGGGGACCGATCGGGCTTGTGTATTCCCACTTCCTGGTTATTGGAACGCACCATAGGGCGGACGTGATGTCATCCGCTGGCAATGATGGGCGCGTTGCCGCCCATGTCTTGCATCATTTCCGGCGGATGACATCACGTCCGCCTTATCGTGCGTTCCACCGCTACCAGGAAGTGGAAGTAAACAAGCCTAATCGGTCCCCGTGAAAAAAGCAGCGGTACCGACGAAACGGGCTTGCTAGCGGGCGGGAGTTTGCCGCCCCCCTGAATGTGCCCCTGAATGTCCCCTGTCCACAGAGTCCCTTCCTCATCCAGACACAACAGCCCACAGACAGTGGGCATCAGGGCTGCTAGAAATCATGGGGCCCCGTACATCCTACCTGACGGGGCCCCCTTCGACCCGGTGGCAGGCGACGTGGCAAGTGACACCCTGCATCTGCTGACAAGTGACATGGCAAGTGACACCCTGCATCCGCTGACAAGTGACGTGGCAAGTGACACCCTGCATCTGCTGACAAGTGACGTGGCAAGTGACACCCTGCATCCGCTGACAAGTGACGTGGTAAGTGACACCCTGCATCCGCTGACAAGTGACGTGGCAAGTGACACCCTGCATCCACTGACAAGCGACGTGGCAAGTGACACCCTGCATCCGCTGACAAGTGACGTGGCAAGTGACACCCTGCATCCGCTGACAAGTGACGTGGCAAGTGACACCCTGCATCTGCTGACAAGTGACGTGGCAAGTGACACCCTGCATCCGCTGACAAGTGACGTGGCAAGTGACACCCTGCATCCGCTGACAAGTGACGTGGCAAGTGACACCCTGCATCCGCTGACAAGTGACGTGGCAAGTGACACCCTGCATCCGCTGACAAGTGACACCCTGCATCTGCTGGCAAGTGACAATCTGCAACATGTGGCAAGTGACAATCCGCATCTGAAGGCAGGTGACGTTGGCAAGTGACATGCTCAGGCTCCAACTGATTCTGCTTATGGTGAGTTGAACTATTTTATTTT
Source organism: Lithobates sylvaticus (assembly GCA_028564925.1). Classification (NCBI taxonomy): domain Eukaryota; kingdom Metazoa; phylum Chordata; class Amphibia; order Anura; family Ranidae; genus Lithobates; species Lithobates sylvaticus. The sequence goes on from CM053029.1 coordinate 172,024,164, forward strand.
ATATTGCACTTCAATAATTTTTTTGCGATACGGCACTGCGTTGATTTAACTGACCATTGCGCAAATGTGATCTATTGTAGCAGTCATCGATAAAGGACGAGAATTGTGGTGTATGTGTAGGGGGGGGGGGGGGGGCGGGGGGGCATTGAAGGACCCGGCCTTGGGGCGGCAAAGGGAGTAAATCCGGGCCTGAACAGGATACTGAGGCTACAATTTGCACAGGCTCACCATAATAGGACAATTGAAGATTGGAAAAATGTTGCCTGGTCTGATGAGTCTTGATCTCAGCTTGATCTCAGCTGCGACATTCAGATGGTAGGTTCAGAATTTGGCGTAAACAACAGGAAAGCATGGATCCATCCTGCCTTGTTCAGTCTGGTGGTGGTGGTGTAATGGTGTGGGGGATATTTTCTTGGCACACTTTGGGCCCCTTACTACCAATTGAGCATCGTTAAAACACCACGGCCTACCTAAATATTGTTGCTGACCATGTCCATCCCTTTATGACTACAGTGTACCCATCTTCTGTTACCGATTCTGCAGGATAATGCACCATGTCACAAAGCTCAAATCATCTCACCACTGGTTTCTTGAACATGACAATGACCTCCACAGTCAGCAGATCTCAATCCAATAGAGCACCTTTGGGATGTGGTGGAATGGGAGATTCACATCATGGATGTGGAGCCGACAAATCTGTAGCAACTGCGTGATGCTATTGTAGCGCTGGGCTCCTGATGAGCATGCGCTATATGTTTTGTAAATGTAATGTTCCTAAAACCACAGTTGGGTTTTAGGGTTAATTGTACTCAATTATGGTTTCAGTACAAGTCTGGCTGTAGGGTAGCTAGATAGGATTAGCTCCTGAGAAGCTCCGTGTCAAAACTATCCAACTGGGTCACAGAACTTGTTTCAGGAAAGGCCTTGCACTTCAGTCACTCTAACCACTAGGAGGTGTGGGTCGGCACAAAAATGTTTGGTTTTACTGCTCGCTAGTTAAAAAAAAAAAAAAGTTTTAAAGTTTAGAGAAGAGGGTCTCATTGAGAATGGATGAGATCCTGCCTTCTAAAAGGTTTAGAGTGTATTTTGTTTTTGTTTGTGTGTTTTCTTTTTCAGGATTCACCAAGAACGTCTATCAAAGCTGATAGCTGATGTTCAATGTGTTTCATGTTTTCTTCCCCTTACCCCATTCCAACCCTAAAAGGTCAGGTACTCAAATTTTTGCAGTATTTTGTGCAGTATGTAGCGCCAGGCTCCTGATGAGCATGCGCTATATGTTTTGTAAATTGAATGTTCCTAAAACCACAGTTGGGTTTTAGGGTTAATTGTACTCAATTATGGTTTCAGTACCAGTCTGGCTGGATTGCACTGTGTTCTGTTTGGCCATAGGTGTCGATGTCACCTCTGGCCGGCATGTAATGCAGTCTGGTTGGACGCATTGGGTGCCAATCTCTCTCGGAACTAACCAGTGAGTGTGCGTTCTGGGAGGGGGTACTGAAGTCACGTGCTAGGGGGTTCCGGTCCAGAAGATCTTTCTGTCTGTTTGGTCCTGGTCCTCCTGACCAGCCCTCAGGGGCCCTCATGGCCTGGTGTGCGTATCCGTCTATTTCCGAGTCACTGGGCTGGCTAGCCCGAAGCACAGTAACTGGAAGGAGGATTCTAAGGTGATCAGGTGCCGTCTCGTCTTTGGAGAGGCCCAGCAACTGAGAAGGCAACCAGGGGAGGACTCTTCAGAAGAGGGCCATGCAAAAGGCTGGTGCCTCGGCAAGAGCATGGAAGCTAAGTTGAAAGACACCAGGTGAATCCATACTCGTACGGTATCGCCGGCCTGGCTGCAAGATACTGGTACCGTACGAGGGTTCTCTAAGTTCATCTATCCTTCAGTTACAACCAAGTCTGTGGCAGAGACTTTTTCATTTACAAGTTCTACAACCAAGTCTGTGGCAGAGACTTTTCTCTCTCTGACTAATCTGTCGGCTGTTAAGTCTAGTGAGAGGAGATTTATCCAATAGTTGTAATATCCAGTTGTGAATGGCTATTCTCTGGATTCTATAGTGAGAAACATTCAGTTTCAAGCATTTCCAAGAGAACCTGAACTTCCTACCTATACCCTCTATCCTTTATTGAGAGACTGTGTTTTGTCTACCATTTTTGCAAATAAAAATTCCAAAGCGGATCCAGTGTCGGTCTCTGAAATTCTTTGGGCCATCTACCTCTGGAAATCCCTAGACGCACATGAGGTCAAGAAGGTAACGGTAAGCCCAAATTAAACCAGCAGCTCCTTCGGGGGTTAGTGCTACACTATCATGTCAATATGGACCAAAATCTCGGAGGAATTAAGGCAGTTCTGAAGGCAAAAGGGGGTCCGACACGGTACTAGCAAGGCGTACCTAAAAAAGTGGCCAGTGAGTGTATGTGGTATCACTGCGAGCAGGATAATTTATTTTGGGTTGTACTTTGGTGGTAGGTTATGGTAATAACAAGGAATATACAGTTACGATTAAAAAAATTTTTTTTTTTTATTACTTTGGGGCAGTTTTTTTTTTTTGATAATAATAAAAAAATGCGGTATAATCCACCAGGATGCACAAAGTAGTTGTAATGATATGTACAGATTAACTATTTTCATATTACTGGGTTTAGTAACACTTTAAGATTTACAAATATTTGGTATTTATTAACTCAATACTGGTTAAACTTTTATATTTAGTAGAAATTTAGCAGGAACTTTGTAAAATTTGCTGTGTTTGTATCTGTTAATAATGATTTTAGTGTATTTTTAGTGAAAATATTGTTTTGATAAACATTTGTGCAAATATTACGGGGCCCTAAATATCAGTAGCACCTTCTTTTTATTCTACTTTCAGAAACTATGGTTTGGGAGGTCTTTTACAATCTCTGAATGCTGTAAATCAAAAATGAAAACCTCCAGCTGTTTAGAGAAATTTGGTTATTTACAGTTTTGTGTACATTCGAGTTTCACCATTTCTCAAAAAGGTGCAATTTAAAATTTACAAATATTTGTTATTTATCAACTCAATACAGATTAAGCTTTTATATTTAGTAGGAATTTAGCAGGAATTTTGTAAAATTTGCTGTTTGTATCGGCTAATAATGATTTTTGTGTATTTTTAGCGAAAATATTGATTAGATACTTATTTGTGCAAATATCATGGGTCCCTAAGAATCAGCGGCACCTTCTTTTTTTAATTCTACTGGCCATGTGCTTTCAGAAAATATATGGTTTGGGGGGTCTTTTACAATCTCTGAAAGCTTTAAGGAAAAAAATAAAAAAAAAACAATGGAAAAATGTCAACGTTTTTTTTTTTTTTTCAATGGATCAAAAACGTTAAAAAAACGCCACATTTGAGCCAGGTTTTTGAGCGTTTATCAGCGACGTTAGAGCGTTTTTACAGCTGAAAATGACCTCTCAGAACCCACTTGTTTTGGGTTTTTTTTTTCCAGCCAAAATACGCCCCAGCCAAAAACAGTTGATAACAGCCTATGTGTGCATGGAGAGTTTATTGACTGTAGAAAAAAATGTCTGAAGTCAAAAACAGCAGCTGTAAAAATGTTCAAAAACGTCCAGTGTGCATGAGGCCTAAACCCAAAAGTGGGACCACTGGTAAGGCAGGAATGGAGGAATTCGTCTGCATCATAGTGAGATGAAAGCAGGCCATACACTATGGACTCCAGCACAACAGGTAGATTTCATCTAAGGCAGAAAAAGAAGAGGAATAATGACAACAATAATAATAGTTAATAATAATAATAACAACAATAGCCTTAACATTTTTGATGATCACAGAGGTTACAAATGACTGATATGTTTTCAGGTGGAAGATTTTCTTTTATCAGTTGTTGAAATAACAGAGTCTCCACCCTTCTGTGCTCTTCGTAACTGTATTGGGAAATGCTGCGGTTATGTTAGTGGCGAATTCATGACTGTTAATCACTGTCTGATCGGCTGTAATTAGACTGAGACCAGGTCTCTGCAGACTATGAGGAAATCCGTGTAAGAACGAGGAACAATTGACGCGATTCATTAATAAACAACTATTGCCCCTCTGCTTCTAATGCCACATTAACTTGGGAAAGAGGTCAAGCCAACATTAGAAATTACAGAATAAATTACTACAGAAACACTCCTAGCTGACAGTTAGTGGTGGAGCATTGTGTCCCTCTAGAGCTTGTCTCTCACAGCCCGAAGTACAGCAAAGTCATTACTGTACACAGACTAGCTGGCCACATGTGTCTGGCATGTTATTTGTGAAAGGATTAACATTATTAGTTGGGACTAGAATTGGGCGAATGATTCGGACCGAGCAAAAGTTCGGCCTGAACATCGTCTGTTTGGAGAACACCTGAATTTGCAGGGCGTTCAGCGGGTGTTTGACCCGCCAAACGCCCTGCAATACACTGTGCTTGCACAGTGCATTCTAAGCCATAATTGGGCAAAGCTTTGCCCAGTCAGGGCGCAGTGAATATTTTTTTTTTTTTAATTCTTTATTTTATCGAAAACTTTTCATTTACAAACATCATTACGTCATTCTTCATTTTATACATTTCATCCCATCATAAATCCCCCCCCCCCCCCCCCGCCTTGCCTTGGTGATCTTCGAGGTTTAATATTTTTGTCTCTCTTTTTTTTTTTTTTTTCCTTCTCCTCTTCTGTCACTATGAGGCTCCAACTACAATGTGTGAGGGAAAAATCAACTCGTCAATTCCAGGAAATACCTCCAGGTATTTTTAAAATTATTCCAATCTGTCCACTTATTTTCTGTCTCGGGTTGTCCCTCCCCCTCTTCCCCGGTTAGCCCCGTCCCTACCACCCGCTGTAAGGCATTGACCCCCAAAATCCAATCCCGCAGAGTCGGGGCCTCCGCTTCTCGCCATCTCTTTGGTATTAAATCTTTCGCTACATTGAGAAAATCCGGGGTCAGCGAGGCCCTATATTGTCGTGAAGGGGTCGCGGTGGCATGGAACAGACACGTCCAGGGGTCCCCTGGGACTACTACCCCCGTTGCAATGGTTATCAACTCCCGAACCCCGTCCCAGAATTTTTTGATGGCTGGGCAATCCCACCAAATGTGGGACATCGAGCCCCTGGTCTTACATCCCCTCCAGCACTCAGGGGACACCCCCACCTGGAACCTACTAAGTCTGTCCGGTGTTAAGTACCACCCAGTAAGGCATTTATAGTTTGTTTCCACTGATTTTATTGAAAAAGATGAGCTGTGTATTATTTGTAACATATTTTCTGCCCTCGTCTTATTGCATAGTACTCCTGTTTCTTCCTCCCACTTTTTAATATATGGCAGTGCGTCATTGTCCTCATTTAAGATTTTATAAATTCTAGAGATATTATTTTTTGTGCTGTCGCGGAGGCTAAGCCGCTCCAGCGAAGTGTAGTCATTGACATGGCGAATCGGGCTAGGAAGGCTCTCTAGAAAATGTTTCAGTTGGGCATATTTCCAGAAATCGATCAGCATCAAATTCGTGTTCGTGAGAAGTTCGTGGTATGTGCATAATTTCCCGTTTTTAATTATATCTTTCACCTGTGCATTTTTATCTTTAATCCAGTTCCCACCTCCCTCGTGTCTCCCTGGTTCAAAAAGTAGATTCTCTTTTAAATATATTAAAGAGGAATTAAATTTCCACTTCTTTCTTTTATATATTGTAACCTGGGGGACAGGTAGCAGGTACAAAGCTCCCTGGGATGAGCTGTTTATTTAGGCACAGATACCAAATCCACTTGAGGTAGTGAAAACAGTGCTGGGTTTATTGGTTTTAAATACAAGTCCATACACAGGTGCTGCACAGTCTTCCAGAAAACATATCAAAACAGAAATAACAAAACAAAAGTCCTAGCCGTGTCTCGGCTCTAACTATACCATACACCGTCTCTAACTATCAGGCTGAGCAAGCCTACCGCTTGTCAGTTTCTGTAAAGAGTTTTTTTAAAGGGTTTTACCAACCTTTTGGCTCCTCACAAACCATCCCTGTTTGTGTGTCCCAGGCAGAGAGCAAAGGCTGTTTGCTCAGGTGAGCTTAAATTAGCCTGGAGAGGAGGACTAAGATCCGAACTGGATCATGTCTCAGAGACCTCTGAATGTGTATGAGAGGAGCCTGGGAGATGTATAAACCCCGAACAAGACTTCTCCTGGCTCTCTCTGGGATGCTCTGCTACATATCCTCCCCCCTTGTTTCAACCCCAGGGTTGGAACACCTGTGGCCCAACAGGAGTGAACACGGGACAGGGCATCTACATTCCCCATCTCCACACCTGGCCTGTGTTTTACGGTGAAGGAGTAATCCTGTAGAGCCAAAAACCACCGGTTCACCCGTCTATTAGTCTCCTTCTTTTGGGCCATCCATTTCAGGGGAGCATGGTCAGTTATTAAGTCAAACTGACGCCCTAACAAATAGTACCTGAGCGCGTCCACGGCCCACTTTATGGCTAAACATTCCTTTTCAATGACTGCATACTTTTTCTCATGGTCATTGAGCTTTCTGCTTAGGTACACGACAGGGTGTTCTTCCCCATTGTATACCTGTGATAGTACTGCCCCGATACCAACATCAGACGCATCCGTCTGAACCAAAAACTCTCTGGAGAAATCGGGAGAGTACAGTACTGGCTGTGCACACAGAGCCTTCTTCAGGACCTGGAAAGACTCCTCTGCTACTGGGGACCATTTCACCATTACAGAATCTTTCCCTTTCGTAAGGTCTGTCAGAGGGGCAGCTATAGTTGCAAAATTTGGGATAAATCTTCTATAATACCCCGCAATACCAAGAAAGGCCCTGACCTGCTTCTTGTTTGCAGGGCGTGGCCATTCCTGGATGGCTGCTATTTTACTCACTTGAGGTTTTATGACACCACGGCCAATAGTATAGCCCAAATACTTGGCTTCCTCTAGACCAATGGCACATTTTTTTGGATTTGCCGTAAAACCTTCTTTGAAGAGGGAATCAAGAACAGCCTGGACACGAGGCAAGTGAGACTCCCAGTCAGTACTATGTACCACTATGTCATCTAGATAGGCTGCTGCATATCGTCGGTGGAGTTTTAGGGTCCTGTCCATGGCCCTCTGAAATGTTGCGGGGGCATTTTGCAACCCAAAAGGCATTTTTTTATATTGGAAGGAACCGTCTGGGGTCACAAACGCAGTCTTCTCTTTGGCGCTACCAGTTAGGGGTATTTGCCAATACCCTTTTGTCAAGTCCAAAGTGGTAAGATAGCGAGCCTTGCCAAGTCGGTCTATAAGTTCGTCTACTCTGGGCATTGGGTATGTGTCAAACTTTGTCACCGCATTAAGCTTCCTGAAGTCGTTACAGAACCTCCACGTGCCATCCGGTTTTGGGACTAACACGATGGGGCTAGACCAGTCACTATTGGATTCCTCAATGACATCTAGCTCCAACATTTTTTTAACTTCCTTGCTGATGTCCTTTCTCCTCGCTTCAGGAATTCGGTAAGGTTTGAGCTTGACACGTACCCAGGTTCAGTAACAATATCATGCTGAACTGCTGAAGTCGTGCCAGGTAACTCTGAAAACTTCTCTCTATTCCTTATCAGGAATTCTCTAGTGTCCTGTTTTTGGGAATATGAGAGGGTGTCTGGAATCGTGACCTCAGGGATGAGAGGGGACTCAGTACCGTAGGCGTTACTGGGAGAGGCCTCGCAGTTAACGCCATTCTATCCTTCCAGGGTTTTAAACAGGTTTATATGGTAAACCTGTTCGGGCTTCCTTTTTCCTGGTTGACAAACCTTGTAATTGACCTCCCCAACTCTCTCAATTACTTCAAAGGGACCCTGCCACTTAGCCAGGAACTTGCTCTCAACAGTGGGAACTAACACCAGGACCCTGTCACCAGGTGAGAAAACACGGAGTTGGGCCCCCTGTTGTATATTCTCTGTTGGGCTGCCTGGGCCTGCAGTAAGTGTTCTTTTACCACTGGCATGATTGCTGCAATCCTCTCCTGCATTTGGGCAATATGCTCAATGACACTTTTATGGGGTGTCTGTTCTCCCTCCCAAGTTTCTTTGGCTATGTCTAAGAGTCCCCGAGGGTGTCTCCCATAAAGCAACTCAAATGGGGAGTACCCCGTAGAGGACTGGGGAACCTCCCTGATGGCAAACATCAAGTATGGTATCAGGAAGTCCCAGTTTTTCCCATCCTTGTCCACAACCTTTTTTAACATGCTCTTTAACGTCTTATTGAAGCGTTCCACTAAGCCATCCGTTTGAGGATGATACACTGAGGTTCGCAGCTGCGTCACCTTAAATAACTTGCAGAGCTCCCTAGTTATTCGCGACATAAACGGGGTGCCCTGGTCTGTAAGGATTTCTTTCGGGATGCCAACCCGACTGAACACCATAAACAGTTCTTTGGCAATGTTTTTAGCAGACGCGGCGCGTAAGGGAACTGCTTCAGGGTAGCGGGTAGCATAATCCATGATTACGAGGATATGCTGATGACCCCTGGCAGACTTGGGAAGTGGGCCCACAAGGTCCATGGCAATCCTCTCAAAGGGCACTTCAATGATAGGCAAAGGTACTAAAGGACTTCGGAAGTGGGATAGTGGGGCTGACATCTGACACACAGGACAGGATTGACAATAATTCTTAACATCTTTCTGTATCCCGGGCCAGTAAAACCTGCGCAACACCCTTTCAGTAGTTTTTTCAACCCCTAAATGGCCTCCTAGCAAGTGCCCATGGGCAAGTTCTAACACCAGCCGTCTGTATGGCTTAGGGACCACCAACTGTTCAACCACTTCATCATTCATTTTACATACACGATACAGTAAATCCTCATTGCTGCTGAAATAAGGAAAACAGGGCCTGTCCCCGGGTTCGACAGGTACATCATTAATCACTATTACATTTTCCCAGGCCCTGGAAAGGGTATGGTCTTTTCTCTGCTCAGTACCAAAATTTTCCTTATGCACATTAAGGTCATCAAACTCTAACATAGGCTCGGGGTCAGCAGACGGCTGTCCGGCTCTACTGGTAGTAGGGACTTCCTCAGGGTCCTCCAGCTCTCCTGCCATAACCGATAGAGGAAAACCCGGGGAGCCCTGAGAAGAGTCCCCTGAACCCACCTTGTCAGTAGTGGCCAGGAATTCTGGCTCTGCGACTGAGTTGGGTACTGCGACCGGGTTGGGATGATCCCACAGTTCCCAGAACTTAGGGAAGTCCCTACCAATGATGGCCTCATGCACCAAGTGGGGAACAAGTCCAACCGGATGGGTCACTGTACCTAAACCAGTTTTAAACTGAACAGTGGTTACAGGATACTCCCGGGTATTCCCATGTATACAGATCACAGCAACATTTTTAGCATGATAATTCACAGGTTCAATAATTTCAGCTGTAACCAAAGTCACTAGACTTCCAGAGTCCAGCAAGGCTGTAATAGGCTTATCATTCACAGTCATTTGGCACATTGGTTTTCTCATATTTGGCGTTGCAGTGCATGAAACCGCTGCAAACATAGACTGCCTTCTAATAGATAAATCACACTGCATTGGTTCATCTGTCAATGGACAATTTGCCGCAACATGTCCCATTTCTTGGCAACGAAAACACCTGACGTTTCCCCAGTTTGGTTTGCTGACAGGCACCGGCTTCCCTTGTTTGGGAGGCCAAGCTTCAGTCCTGGCACCAAAAATCCTCCCCCCTATTTCCTTGCCATGCTTACCACCCACTTCCCCTGGAACAGTCTTACCGGTTGCCTGGGGAGACCGTGGCTTTGGGCGGAAAGTCCGTGCGGCTGTAGGGGTGGTGACCAGGTTCTTTGCAGCAAAATACCTTTCAACAAGTTCCACCAGGTGGTTTGCCGAATTGGGGTCTCCTTGACTCACCCACTCCTGCAGGGAAATGGGTAGTGACCTCAGAAACTGGTCCATGACCACACGCTCCACTATTTGTGGCCCAGACAGGGACTCCGGCTGTAGCCATTTCCTCACCAGGTGAATTAGGTCGAACATCTGCGATCTTGGAGGCTTCTTGTCTTGGAAGGACCAGCTGTGGACCCGCTGTGCTCGAACTGCCAAAGTGACACCAAGTCGTGCCAGTATTTCCTGTTTGACCTTTTCATAGTCTGCTGCTTCTGCTGACTCCAAATCATAGTAGGCCTTCTGCGATTCCCCAGTAAGCAACGGGGCGACCAGTCCTGCCCACTGGGTTTTAGGCCAACCTTCCCTCTCAGCGGTCCGTTCAAACGTTAGCAGAAAGGCCTCTGGATCATCATCTGTAGTCATCTTGGACAAAAAGCGGGCCACATGGATGGCTGAGGGCTTGTCTCCAATATTATCAATGTTAGCAGGTGACCACTGTGCTATTGTCTCCACAACCTCAGACAAGGTTTTCCTATCTGCTTTTGCATCAGTGGCTAGCTGTTCAAACAGCCTCTGCGATTGCTCCTGTGCGATAGCATTAGCTTGCTGTTGTGCCGCATGGAGTGCAGCATTTGTTTTCTGCTGTTCAGCGGTTGCTTGCTGTTGTGCAGCGTTTGCTTGCTGTTGTGCAGCGTGGAGTGCAGCGTTTGTTTTCTGCAGTGCAGCGTTTGTTTGCTGTTGCGCAGCATTGGATATCATCAACTGTTTTAGGATTTCCTCCATGTTTAGTCACTCTAGGTACTGGCCTTTTAAGTAGTAACTTACTACAGCTGCCCGCTGAAATCCACCATATGTAACCTGGGGGACAGGTAGCAGGTACAAAGCTCCCTGGGATGAGCTGTTTATTTAGGCACAGATACCAAATCCACTTGAGGTAGTGAAAACAGTGCTGGGTTTATTGGTTTTAAATACAAGTCCATACACAGGTGCTGCACAGTCTTCCAGAAAACATATCAAAACAGAAATAACAAAACAAAAGTCCTAGCCGTGTCTCGGCTCTAACTATACCATACACCGTCTCTAACTATCAGCTGAGCAAGCCTACCGCTTGTCAGTTTCTGTAAAGAGTTTTTTTAAAGGGTTTTACCAACCTTTTGGCTCCTCACAAACCATCCCTGTTTGTGTGTCCCAGGCAGAGAGCAAAGGCTGTTTGCTCAGGTGAGCTTAAATTAGCCTGGAGAGGAGGACTAAGATCCGAACTGGATCATGTCTCAGAGACCTCTGAATGTGTATGAGAGGAGCCTGGGAGATGTATAAACCCCGAACAAGACTTCTCCTGGCTCTCTCTGGGATGCTCTGCTACAATATATTGTCCCATATATCTAACGTGACCCGTGTTATCTCGTGTGCGCTATTTCCTAGTGGCCTAAACTTAGGTGGATTCCATATGTCGTGTCCTAAATTTCTATTGCTAATTATATTTTCTATGCTTACCCACCTCTTTTCGTTATCTATCTTAACCCATTCCATTATCCGTGACAGTGCTATAGCCTTAAAGTATTTTTCGAAGTCTGGGGAGGCTAACCCCCCCTGCTGCTTCCCCCTAGTCAATATTCCAGCTGCGAGCCGCGGTTTTTTGTTTGACCAAATGAATTTGGAAATGATTTGTTTTAATGTTTTAAAAAACTCTTTAGGAATCGCTACTGGAAGCATCTGGAATATGTAATTGATCTTAGGGGCCAGAAACATCTTTACTGCATTGACTCGGCCGATCCAAGAAAGAGGTCTAAAGGACATTAAACTACATTCTTTTCTAATTTTGTCAAGCAATGGTAGATAGTTAATTAGAAAGATTTTTTTTAAAGAGACAGTCAGCCGGATTCCCAGGTATTTAATATCTTCTCTCCAGGGAAAGTTAAATTCATCCATGAGTAACTTGGCCTCGTCTTTTTTTATATTTATATTCAAGATTTCTGATTTATTTACATTAATTTTCAAATTTGAGACTGCCCCGTACGTTTTTAAAGTGGAGAGCAAAATTGGGAGAGTGATCCGCGGATTAGAGATGTAGAAGAGGACGTCGTCAGCAAATGCGGCTAACTTGTGCTCCTCACCACCAACTCTAATCCCGGTTATATCTGGATTTTTACGTATCAGGGATAAGAGAGGCTCCAGGGACAGGACAAACAATAAAGGTGACAAGGGGCACCCCTGACGCGTCCCGTTTCTCATTATGAAGGATTCTGAGGGAAGTCCATTTACGTTTACCGAGGCTTGAGGCCAATTGTATAGCATTTTGATCCATTTAAGCATCCTTGGGCCGAGTCCCATAGCTTCTAATGTTTGCATCATGAATCCCCAGTCTACCCTGTCAAACGCCTTCTCGGCGTCAATTGACAGGAGTAGACTGGGGATCCCCGACTGTTCGGCCGCGTGAATAAGCAACACAGAGCGCACCCCGTTGTCCCGACCTTCCCTCCCTGAGATGAACCCGACCTGGTCCGGGTGGACCAGCTCGGTCATCCTCTCTCTGAGTCTATTGGCCAAGACTTTTGCGAAGAGTTTTGTGTCTGTGTTTAACAACGCTATCGGGCGGTAGCTCGAGCACAGTGTTCTATCTTTGTCCTCCTTCAATATAAGGGTGATTGAGGCCCGCAGGGACTCCGCCCCCAATATACATTCCAAACCCAGCTGGTTCCAGAGATTACAGAGCCTGGGGACCAGGATATCTTTATATCTTTTGTAATAAGTTATCGTATAGCCGTCAGGGCCCGGGCTTTTACCCCCCGGAGTATCCCGTATGGCAGAGAAAATTTCAGCCTCCGTAATTGGTTTATCCATACTATCTCTGTCAATCTCTGTAAGGAGCGGGAGTGTACTATTTTTCAAGAATTCTTTTCCATCTTCTCCAGTCTCCAAGGTGTGCTGACCCCTCTGTCTTACATCATAAAGACCTTCATAGTATGTTCTAAATACTTCCGCTATTTCCTTAGAGGAATTTACCATCTTTCCCTGTTTATTTTGGATTTTTTCGATGTAGTTTATTTCTCTCTTTTTCTTGAGCATGCTTGCTAAGTGTTTTCCCGACCTATTTCCTCCCAAATGTTTATCTCTATTAATTTTGTGATACGCAGCCCTGGCCTCGAGTTCAAGTATCGCCTTTAGTTCTTCCCTCTTATTAATCAACCTATGGAATATCTCTTGTTTTAAGTCTCCTTCCCCTTTATGTTCCCTTTCTAGTCCCTGTATCTCCTCCGTCAGCCCCCGGATCTGAGCCTGTTTTTCTTTTTTTTTCCCGGTTCCTATCGCGATGAGGACCCCTCTTATATAAGCCTTATGGGCCTCCCAGAGTGTCGCTGCAGTTATATCTCCTGTATCATTGACTGTGAAGAACCATTCTATTTCCTTTTTTATTGTCTCTGAAATCTCGGCGTCGAAGACCATAGTCTCGTTCAGACGCCAAGAGAACGGATATCTAGGGAGTTCAGGGATCCTCAGCGTCACAGAAACCGGGGCATGATCCGACAGTGTTGTAATTTCAATCTGTGATGCGAGGACATTCTCTATCAGCTTATGGTCCATGAGAAAGTAGTCCAGGCGAGAGTGAGTACCGTGAACGGGAGAAAAAAAAGTAAAATCCCTTTCTTTTGGATGCATCACCCTCCAGATGTCAACTAACTGATTTTGAAATAATCTTTGTTCTAGTTTTTTCAATTGAGCACCGTTTACTCCCCGTGACCTGGACGTGGTATCGTGAGAAGGGTCTAAACCCAAATTAAGGTCCCCCCCCAGGATAACCGCTCCCTTCTTGAACGCAGTGAATAGCTGGTTGTCAAGGAGCGGGCCGGGAAACCGGCTGCGGTATCCTTAACAAGCAATGAGTCATCAGCTGTCAATAGATTTCCCAGCTGACAACTTAATTAAAAACAATAAAAAAAAAAAACGGCGTAGGGGTCCCCCCAATCCATACCAGGCCCTTGGGGTCTGGTATGAATTTTAAGGGGAACCCCACTCCCACATTTTAAAATAATGATAGAATTCGATAGAAAGGTTTTCCGTCGGAAAAATTAAGAACAGGTTCTCAATCCAAAGTCCGTCGTAAGTTCCGACAGAAAAAGACCGATGGGCATACACACGGTCGGAAAATCCAATGAAAAGCTCCCATCGGACTGTGTGTACGCGGCATTAGGTGGACTGGCCTGTAGTTTCCAGGTATGGACCATTCTTGAATATTGGTACCACATTAGCTTTTCACCAATCCATTGGCACCATTCCGGTCAGTAAACTTTCCTTTAAGATTAGAAATAGCGGTCTAGCAATGACCTGGCTGACTTCTTTGAGGACCCTGTGAGGTGTAAGCCATCTTGTCCTGGTGATTTGTTCATATTAAGTTTTTCTAGTCTTTTTAGAACACTCATCTCTTTTAGCCACAAGGGTACACTCCCACTCCCTGTGTTGCTAACAATATGGTCTTGTCTATTATAGCCCTCCTTTTCCATAGTATAAACTGAGGAGAAGAATGTATTTAGTACAGTTACCTTCTCCTTGTCACTTGTAATTACCTTTGATCATTCTTTATGGAGGCAAGATGCTCTGACTTTGCTTTTTTTACTATAAATACTGAATATTAAAAAAAGAAATGTTGGGATTCTTTTTACTCTCTTCCATTATGTGTGGAAAGGCTTTCTGGAATGAACAGCTGCAGATTGGCCAGTCACTGATCCCTATTACAGACACTTGCAGACATAACCAATGCTCGTTTTCTCGCCCTCTTCCAAAATTTTTAACAGATTCAGCAGTGCCTAAAAATGCCTAAAAATAGAGCGCAACTAAGCATGTGCAGAGCTGGATGAGACAGTGTATTGCTGGATTTTAAACAGCATAGGCACTTATTTTTAAAGTTTTACATAGCTATACCTGCAAAAGGGGCCAGCCTAAAGTGATCTAGCAGGATTAAATTTTCTGACTAAAGTTCCATTTAAGCAAATAGAAGGCCACACATTTCAGTCATGTCAGTGCAACCACCATGACTTGTTAATTTTTCTTTAAAATACCACTGTTAGCTGTAGCCAGGTGCTGGGCTACAGCAATATGGAGAACAATATGCCTTTTATTCTTCACTCTTATGCTGCACCATTCTACGCCAGCCAGCAGGGGAAAAATTAAAGCCAAGCAAGCACATAGATTTCTATGCTAAGAGGTGAGACTCCTGGGAGTTGTAGGTTGAGATGACAGCCAAATAATCAGACAAATAGACTCCTTACACTACAGATCCCAATAGGCACTGTGTAGTAGCAGTGCACAGATTATTTTATATTAAACTGCCTGAGAGGGTTCTTCCTCCTGGCACTGAGAGAGTTAGAGAGAGAACGCCTCTGTTTTGATATTCGCCTGCCAGCGGGAGACCATACCAGCAGAGATCAGAGCCTGTGACTGGAAGTGAGGTCATCCAGGAGCAGCGCAGCACCGCCCCCATATCCCAGCACCACTGCCGCAGCATCTCAGGGACTGATGAGAGGGCTATTCGCTCACTGCTGATACTGCTAGCAGGGACTGAGCCCTTGAGTGCAGGACATCAAGTGTACCCAACCCATACTGCACTCTACACTGTACTTATTCCAAACCTAGACTGCACCTATACCAACCCTATACCTCATTAAACCAAACCTTTACTACATCTGAACCACATCTACCTTGCACCTGTGTCAAGACTATACATTACCTATACTGTACCTATACCTATACTGTATGCAGGTTAACCAGGACTGTCATTAAGTGCACCAGTCCTCGTAAAGTCCTCGTAAAGGCTAGCCGATACGACTCCTCCCGTAATAATTACTCTGCAAATCCCTTTTGTTTCCCTGCTTAACCCACACATCCTCCTTTTCTTTTGGACAGTGCATACTTCCCTGCTACTGTTTATGCTGATCTAGATGCCAAATGGCATCCTATGACTAGTCCTTACCGGAAATCACTTTGTATTCAAAATTTTGTTATTACCATTGTTAATCCATTTTATGCTTGCCTAGTTACCAGCCATATTGGGTGACAATATATTAAAGTGGTTGTAAAGGTCCCCCCACCGGAGCTCCTCCTCTATGTCCAGTTCCCCACTGGAAGCTGATTCCCATGGGTACTTGTCTGTGCTTGCTCCTGAGATCTGCTGCTGCAACCATTGACACAGACGGTGGGACTTGGACCCACCACCACTCCCTCGTTACTGCCCCAGCAAAGCCAGTAAAAACCCGAAAGTGAGGGGAGAGAGGAGCTGCAGATGTGCACAGCGCTGGATAGAATGAGGGGCTCAGGTAAGTAAAAGGAGGGGAGTGAGGGGGAATACTGATGCCTGAACATGTTTTACCTTAATACAAAGAATGCATTTAGGTAAAAAATGTTTAGGCTTTAGAACCACTTTAAGAAGTTTGCCTTCACTACCTGATTTGGTGCCTGTGTTCTTTGGTAAAGCACTACTACTGGGTACTAAGTATTACCTTCTGTGATTTCCTGTGATATTCTATGTTTGTGTCCAACCTGGTGTGTTAGCTGGTCTGAGGTTTTTGAAAAAGGTTGAGACAAAGAACAGAAGACCCATTGTAATTAGCTGCTCCTTCAAGGGTTGCGCTACAGGTGTTCATCTGAGGATTTCTCTGTTTTGAGTGCCAGTAACATAGCTAACGAGCCAGAAGAAGTTGACATGGACCCTGCTGCAGCAGTCGAACAGCGCCAATGGCTGATCAGAACTATGTGCAGTGCTTTATGTGTGGGGAGATGAATAAACTGAGAAGCAGATGTACCAAGCAGTACATTCACAAATTTCAAAGCAGAGGATGCTCGTGCTAGACATGAAGGTGGATCCATCTTCTGCTTGTACCTATGTGCTATTAAAGTGGACATCCCCACCTATTTCCTGGGCTATTGTTTCCATCTGACAGATAACATTGAAGCCCATTTAATCCAGCTACAAGTGTGAGATACTAATCCTGAAAGTACTAGTTAGACAGTGGCAGAGACAGAAATAAAAAAAACCCTCACTCCTGCAATCTACTTCATGTCTGCCTCCTGCATCCCTTTTCACTGATGTAGAGAAGTTGGTTGAGAACTTTGTCAAAAATGGTTCTGTCCTCATCAACCATGGATAATCGTAAGCTGTGTTTCTTTTCAGGGAAGACTCCAGTTCCATCTGGGAAATAGGACTTTGAAACATAGATGGACCAGGCTTCACAAACCCTCGAAGAATGGGACATCCCTGAAACAGGGAATTAGTGAGAGTCTCAGGGGCCCTGCTGCTGAAATGTGATTTGTAACTTAAAGTTGGGAAAGCAGGACTGCATATCCTCAGACTATATTGAGGCATTGTATGCTGTGTTTGGTCGAGTAGAAAAACTCCAAGATTTATTATACAAGTTTGAGCACACTCACCAGTGAAGAGGGGAGAAGCTTTCTGAATGCAAACTTGAGTTGACAAAATCCTACATTAACATACACAAGCAGAGGAAAGCATATACAGTGTGCCAAGGCCCAAGTCGCACTGCACAAGCTCTAGAGTCACTAGTCAATCAGATCCGAAATCAGCTAGTGCTGAAGCTGCCAGGTCCAAGTGCACTAGCTCTAGACATTCAAGCTGCTCTAACCTGTCGTCCACCAGTACTGCAGCCGACAGGGCCCATGCAAAAGCAGAAGCCGCGTGTGCACTGGCTTTCTATGCAATACGTGAAGCTGAAATGATAAGAGAACAGGGCTGCATAGATGAAGAACATTATATGATTAGAGCTAAAACTAAACCTGAAGCACTTAGAAGAAAAGCAGAGGTGAAAGCAGCCATCTTTACACATTCTCAAGCAAGAAAAAAACTGCTTCAGCAGCCTTAGCTGAAGCCGAGGTTCTCATGAGAGCTGCCAAAGAAAAGTAAAGTGAACACTCTGTGATCGAAACCCAGATGACACCTGTCAGGTCACCTAAGGCCAGATGACAAATGCAAACCGTTGGGGTCAGGCGTACACCGCTGAGGTAGTGGACCCTATGGCTGACTGCTACGGATGGAACTCTGGGTGGTACAGGAAAGCAGGTCCACTGGAGCACCAACACGGTTCCCACTGGGAGCTAGAGCATAGGATTCCCCAGGGTGCGGAGTCTAAGAGCCAGCAGGTGTTCACCAGAGCCTTTAGTGGTGTGGATGGACTGCGCTGCAACTGGATCCAGGTCGCAGCCCCAGGGTCCCCCAGCTCACACTCACGGTAGGCTACAGGAGGATAGAGAGGAAGCAGCAGCCCAGGGCAACAAGGGATAGGAGATAAGCCAAAGGTCGGGGCAACTAGCAGACAAGGATAGACAGAGAACACGCCAAAGGTCAGGGTAACAAGCAGGCAGGGATAGTCAAAGAACAAGCCAAGACCGGTAACAGAAACAGATGTAGAGCACATGGCAAGCAGCAGATAGGAAAACAAACACACAATATTGCTTGGGCAAGGCAGGCTTGGGCAGCACAGTGTTAAATAAGGTATCCCGTAGAGGCTAGGGTGGAGCCTGAGGAAGGATTACTTGACCAAGCAGGTGTGAGAGTGCAGGCCCAAGGCTGATTCACAGACCAGAGGTAAGCAGACAGACAGGGCATGAAGGTATTACTGGCGATTCATGACAACACCTCTCAGTGCAATCCAACATATCTGTAAGTACAATTACATGCGACCATGTGCACTAATCAACAGTCTAGTGATGCATCAAAATTGTCAAAGGTCCCGCTAGCAGCAGACAACTTGGTTATCACTCAATGCTACAAGACTGAGAAAGGGGGGGTGGTCTGTATACTATCTCTTAATATGACACAACTCCATCCCTATAATATATATAAAGTACAAAAGTATACATATACAGCTTATATACTCGACGCGTTTCGCAAGCTCTGCTTGCTTCCTCAGGAGTAGATGTATATGTAGGGTATCTAAAAAGATAATAAGTATAAATAAGATATGGCATATAAATGGTAATTCGTTCAAAAAGGAGCATATGGCCTCCAAGAGGCACTCCATATTTACATTGTGGTCAGTTGGTCCAATGGACTGATCTCCAGAGGCGAAAGTGGTGAGTGCCTCCACCGGGAGCTGAAGAGGCACATTTAAAGTCCCATGGGCTAACTTGTTCTACTTTATATATATTATAGGGATGGAGTTGTGTCATATTAAGAGATAGTATACAGACCACCCCCCCTTTCTCATAATTTACCAGGTGGAAGACACCTACTTGCCCACTCGGTCTGTCTACTATTCTCGTGGTCATAATTACTAATACTAATTGCCAATTGCCATGGATATTCCTACATGAGCTTCTATTCATTCATTTTCCCTATGTCATCTGGGCTACTTGTGGAGTTGGTTCCTATGTACTCTATCCATTGGTGACTGTGGGCCTGTTTGTCCCCTCCGGGAGCTGCGATGTACAATGGGGGGGTTTATACTAACCCTCCCTGCTGTCCCCTCCCCTCTCCAGAAATGGGGAGGGGCCACCAGTACATCGGCGCCATGTTATTGTACCCAATGTGGGACTTCCGCATTTGCGGCGGCTCCACGCCTGGTGTATATTGCGTCATCACGATGGCTGAACGTGCTCGCATATGCGCTGCGCGGGCACGTACCATAGCCGCGTCACGCATGGCGTTAGGGGCGTGGTCCAACGCTCGCACTCAGGGATATAGGTCGGGGGGCTCCTGACCTGGCGAACACTCTTGCTTTTCCTCCACCCTGCAGGTTGTTGCACCACTCGAGGTTTGATATAGGGGTAAGCACACTTTTGACATCTAATATGTCATTTAATTTCACTTTATTGCACTTGCTCATACAAATTTGAGATTTACATTTCCCATTATCAGCACCATTCACTTCTTTCATCTACACAATTTTCATTTCTTTTTCGCCCTTCCTTTTCCCTATCATTTCTTTTATTTTCCACCCCTGTCTTGCTCTCTTTCCATTTCAGCCTGTGACACGAATGGCACAAAGACATTTATACTTCCATACATCCATACAACCATCATGGTGATTACTATTTTTCACATCTACATTCATTGCCATTTTTCCTGCCACGCTGTTTCTGTTAAAGAGGCACGCCATAGGGTATCTTTCCTTCCTTCTTTTTTCTTTTTCGCTTCTCTTTTCTTTTTCCTTTCTCTCTTTTCTTTTTCTATTTTTCCTTTCCTCTCACATTGCTGCACTCTCTGCACTTCCTTTCCACACACTCCCCCCTATCTGCATCCATGCCCACTATGTCATGATTTCACTTGACCATAGTGACATCATATCATTTATACTCTCAGATTATCATCAAATACTTTGTTAATTGATTTAGATACATATATACTCTCATTTCAGCTGCTACGACACTGGTGGTCATGGGGCATTTTAGGATACATCACATCCTTCCTTTCCCTTCATCGCCATGTCTGCCCTCAACTTGTCCCCCCGTGTGGCTTGCTGCGTACCATGCCTCTTCAGCTCCCGGTGGAGGCACTCACCACTTTCGCCTCTGGAGATCAGTCCATTGGACCAACTGACCACAATGTAAATATGGAGTGCCTCTTGGAGGCCATATGCTCCTTTTTGAACGAATTACCATTTATATGCCATATCTTATTTATACTTATTATCTTTTTAGATACCCTACATATACATCTACTCCTGAGGAAGCAAGCAGAGCTTGCGAAACGCGTCGAGTATATAAGCTGTATATGTATACTTTTGTACTTCTAGCACTGTAACAATATTTGTTTATGGTCAAGTTATGGTTTATGATGGTTTTTATATATACTATTTTATGACTATGTCTGTGACTATGTCTGTGAAACTCTAATAAAATCTTTTTCAAATTACTTATACGTTATGATCTATATGAACAACTCATTTAAAGTCCCATGGGCTAACTTGTTCTACTTTATAAATGCTACAAGACTGAACCAGAACTTCAATATGAAAAGCCAAGTGGTTACATACTCAGAGACCAATCTGATGGTCCTTCAGGAAACCAAACGAATGGTGATGTAATCCCTCCTTGGGAAAACATAAATCTGGCCTATAGCGGAAAGAATTGCAACCACACAACCAGAGTGGATTTAACCAAGCACCCCCGCTGTCTTATCAGCCACAAACATGTCCTGTATTTGTTCCCAGAAAATGTTCAACTGAGGCAACAGGAGCCACAGATGTGACAAAATACTTGATACGCCGTGAAATGGTGAGCTCTGGTCTAATGAAGTTTGACGACCATCCAGAAAACTATTGGGCCTGGAAGTCATCTTTCCTAAGCAGCACCCAAGACTTAAATCTGACAGACAAGGAAAAGCTTGACCTACTCTCCAAATGGCTCGGACCAGAGTCTTCTGAGCAAGCCAAAAGAATCAGGTCAGTACATGTTTATGATGCAACGGTAGGGCTTACAATGGTATGGCAGAGATTGGAAGACTGCTATGGGTCACCTGAAGTAATTGAAGATGACTTCTGAAGAAAGTTGAAAATTATCCAAAAATAACAAAGACAATCAGTAGCTGAGAGAGCTTAGAGACATACTTTTAGAGCTGGAGGCCGCAAAAGCTGGTGGATATCTGCCAGGCCTCCCATATTTGGAAACAGCTTCTGGAGTCAACCCGGTAATTGAGAAGCTTCCTTGCAACTTACAAGAAAGATGGATCAAATACAAGGAAGATCATCAAGTGGCATTTCCACCTTTCTCCTTCCTCATAAAGTTCATCATGAATCAAGCTAAAATGCATAATCACCCAAGCTTCGCTTTTTGAACATGGGAGGCTCGAGCTGTGTTAAGACAGAGAAACAACCATTAGTGTATAATAAAGAACCCAGAGCAACGGTGTCTGTATAAAAGACAGAAGTACCGTCTGAGTTTGAAGCCAACCAGGATAAAAGCTCAGGAATGAAAATTAAGGACCCAGGCAAGCAGTGTCCGCTACATAACAAGCCTCATTCACTGAGAAAATGTTGCAGTTTCAGAAGCAAGACAATAGAGGAGCGCAAGTCTAACATTAAGGACAAGCGCATTCGTTTCAGATGCTGTGGTTCAACTCAACATCTTGCAAAAGACTGTGTGAAAGCAATACAATGCAAAAAATGCAATAATGGCAACCATCTGTCTGCGCTGCACCAGCACCATGGAAAACAGAGAATCCGGCAATCCAAGAAGATCATGGTGGGGAGCAAAAAGAGAGTGCAACACCAGCAATAACCTCAAAGTGCACTGAGATCTGCACAGAGACGTTTAGCTCTAGATCATGCTTTAAGATATGTTTAGTCAAGGTGTATCCTGCAGGTCTCAGAAAGAGGGCAATCAGAATGTATGCAGTCTTAGAAAAGCAAAGTAACAGATCTCTGGCAAGAACAGAGTTCTTTGACCTTTTTTTCGGTGACAGAGGAAGTTCAACTCTGTATACTTTGAAGACATGTTCAGAAGTTATGGAGACAGCAGGGAGCAGAGAAAGCAACTACATAATTGAGCCATTAGATGGGAAAACACAGCTGAGAAACCCACACCTAAAATTGCACGTCACTACCCTCTTCTGATGCAATTAACACAAGATTCCAGCACTCGACCCAGAGGCTGCAATTATCCTTCTACTAGGAAGAGACATACTAAGAGTGCACAAGGTTAGAGAGTGTCAGAAACCATGAATCAGACTGAGACAGAAGTACAGTTAAATCACACTTGTTTATTAATAATAATAATAATAATAATAATAATAAAAAGGTAAACAGAGTAAACGTAGTCAAAACATAGCCAGAGTTCAGGAATCGGAACAGATCTTCAGACAAGCCAAAATGTCAGGGAGCCAGAGATGAGCGTAGTAGAAAAGCTAGCAGGATCTGGAGCCAGAAGGAATGTCAGCCAAGCAAGTCTTTAACAGGAACACAGGAGACCGTCTCTAGAGATGTGACCAAGGCGAAGGCTGAGATCATCTGGGCTGGACAGCTTAAGTAGGCAGGACTGACAAGCAGGATATCATCAACAGGTGAGTCACTGTGGAGAGTAAGGAGCTGGCAAATAGCCAACAGCTGATCGGCCAGCTTTGAGAAGGAAGGGCTGAGCCCAGCCCTGACAGAGAGCAGTACAATGGGCCACACAATGCACCATTTGCACAACGTCTTGACCTTGGATGGGTCATCATTGGTGATGCATGTCTGGACAGAGCTCACAAGCCAGCAAAAGTGTATGTCTACAAAACAAACATGTTGCAAAATGGCCGCACATAATGTCTTAGCCCCTGTACCAACAGGATACAGATTAAAGAGAGACTAGTCAACCCAATACAAAGGCAGAGAGTTCAAAGCTTTAAATTTTTTTACAGATTTAGCGTTACAGAGGAGGTCTAGTGCTAGAATAATTGTTCTCGCTCTAACGTTCGCAGCATATGTAATCTGTCTGTATCTGGCTCTGATACTAGCCAGTGCCTCACCAGCCACTGACCTCACCGCACGTCCCTGATCTGAACCACATCTATCTTGCACGTGTCGAGACTATACCATACCTATACGGCATGCAGGTTAACTGGGACTGTTGTTAAGTGCACCAACAATGATAGCTGGTAGAAGAACATTTGAAAGGATTGCCACTCCCATTACCCTGCAAGTCCCCTTTGTTCCCCTACTCTCCCCACCCTCTACTATCCTCCTTCTCTTTTGAACAGTGCATACTCAGTCGTTCTAGGACTAGCATCTCCATCATAAATGCGCTCTGGCAGTATAGTTCCAGCATTTGGTAGATTAAACTTTACTACTGCTGCACTTGAGGTGGCCTTGCTACTGTTTATGCGGATCTGAATGCCAAATGTCATCTTATGCCTAGTCCTTACTGTTAATCACTTTGTATGCTAAATTATGTTATTTCCATTGTTAATCCATTTTATGCTTGCTTAGTTACCAACCATATTGGGTGACAATATATTATGTTTGCTTTTAATACCTGGCTTGGTGCCTGTTTTCTTTGATATAGCACTACTACTGGGTACTAAGTATTACTTTCAGTGATTTTCTGTGATATTGTATGTTTGTACACTCAACCTGGTGTGTTAAAGGGGTTGAGGTTTTTAGAAAAGGTCGAGACAAAAAACAGAGGAGGACCCATCCTAATCAGTGGCTCCTACGGGGATAGCAATACATTTGTGATCTGGATTTTCTAGAAACACTTACATCCTTTGACATGCGGAAAGTGCTTTCATAACATGACCGGTTCTCTTTATTCTTTCACCTACGTCCTTCCCAGGAAGGTTGGAAAGGACAAACGTACAGCCGGATAATTATCCTTCTGTGTGTAGAAACAATTACATTTATGTAGAGCCGCTGCAGCAATCAATGGCTTGTCCAGCTGCTCCTTAATCAATGAAAGACGTCAATTTGGCGCGAGCCCATCCATCTTGTTAATTAAGACACCGATATCACGGCGGCCGCAGCTCTTAAAGAGATAAATAAGTAGAGAGGTTGGCGAATGTCACAGAGGTGAAATGTACAGAAAATCTGAGCCAGGCGCTGCGCTTGGCGCTCTTCGTTAAGGAAATAACTGACAGGGACGGCACTAATGAGCCCAGGATGTCTGCGATCACTTCCGTCATACCGTTATGAGGGTTATGGCTTGGCGGCTCATTTTAATTAGAGTGAGTGTGGCACGGGGTGGGCGCTTAGCCTTTCTATGAGGAATCGATTTCAATATTGTGTCACTTTGTTGTCATAATCAAAATGGCAAAGTGATGAATAGGCTACTAAGAATGTCGCCGATCCCGGAGCAGTGCCGGGGAAACCTTTTAATGAGCGCATAACGAGGCGTCTGACAGAGAGACGCTCAGCGCTGTCAGAGGGGCCAATAAACAAGGGCCGTGGCTCACTTCATACATCAAACATTTCCAGCCAATGCTTGGATAAATATCTTGGCTTTCCTTAACAAGAAGATAATCGATTTGATGTATCAATAGATGGTGAAATATATGAATTTATTAGATTTTGTAAGCAGAACCTTTATGCAGTGCTGCCCACCTTGACAATTTTATTGTGCCAACCTCATAGGTCTTTGCGACATATGGAACACACTGTACATGAAATCTAAATGAGTAGCTGGCAACTCAATAAAATGTGAAACCCCTGGCAAACACGTTTCTGAACTTTTTTACCCAACAAACTTTGTTCGTTATGTCAGTTTTCTGATACCAAAACCCCTGCCAGACAAAAGAGAAAGAAGGGCATCTTACTTTAAAAAAGTAATTAGTTAAGTTACAAATTACTTCTCCCAAAAAGTAATTGCGTTAGTAACTCAGTTACTACATTGGAAAAGTAATTAGTTACGCAGCAAAGTAACTGCCTTTTTTTTCAATATTCTATACGTGTAACTAAGGGGCGGGTCTAGTATTACTGTAAGCAAGGGGCGCATTTATTATTATTGTTATATATCGTGTAACCAAGGGGCTGCTCTATTATTACTCTAACCAAGGGGCAGATCTGTTATAGCGTGTAAGCAAGGGGCGGGTCTATTATTATTATATCGTGTAAGGGGCGGATGGCGACAGAAGAGGGCGAATGTTAAATTAATGGCCAGAGCTCGATATATAACAATAATAATAAATGCTCCCCTTGGTTACAGTAATACTAGACCCGCCCCTTAGTTACACGATAGACGCCCCTTGCAGAGTAGCACGAGCATCGGGATTGTACGGCATCACCTCGTACAATTACATGTTAACTGCGCCTGCGCGGTGTATAGTTCACTCAGAGCTGTTTAGGTTCGGCAATTTTTAGGTTCGGCAAGCTCCGTAGTCCTTTGTACTGGGGGTCCTTATCCGGCGGGGGAACTTTTTTGGCAGGACACCGGAATTACACTACTGCCATCTAGTGGCAGTAGATGTAATTGAGGTAACTCCGCCCAAGTAATGGGAACTGCGTTACCATGAGGGAAAGAGTAATCAGTTAGATTACTCGTTACCCTCTAAAGTAACTGCGTTAAGTAACTCTGTTTATTTTAACTCAGTTACTTACATCACTGAAGAAGGGTGAAACTATTTGTTTCTTATTGCATCTCTTCTGCTTCCTGTGCCACCTTCCTTGAGAGAAAGACTCATAGCAATGTTGTACTGGTGAAGTTCCTCTTCAAGAATTGCACTCGGCTAGTTGCAGCGTACTTACCGTCAGTAAGTGACAGAACAATGTAAGTAGTAAGTGACAGAACAATGGACTGGACCCCCTTTTGCTTTCAGAACGGCCTTAATTCTTCATGGCATACTGTAGATTTAACAAGGTGTTGGAAACATTCCTCAAAGATTTTGGTCCACATTGACATGCTAGCATCGCGCAGTTGCTGCAGTTCTTTCGGCTGCACATTCATGATGCGAATCTCCTGTTCCACCACATCCCAAAAGTGCTCTATTGGATGTAGATTTAGTGACTGTGGAGGCCATTGGAGTACAGTGAACTCATTGTTATGTTCAAGAAACCAGTGGTGAGATGATTTGAGCTTTGTGACAGGGTGCATTATCCTGCTGGAAAGAGCCATCAGAATATGGGTACACTGTAGTCATAAAGGGATGGACATGGTCAGCAACAATACTCAGGTACAATGCTCAATTGGTAATAAGGGGCCCGAAGTGTTCCAAGAAAATATCCCCCACACCATTACACCACCACCAGCCTGAACCGTTGAGGCAGGATGGATCCATGCTTTCATGTTGTTTACACCAAATTCTGGCCCTAAATCTGAATGTCGCAGTTGAAATCGAGACTCATCAGACCAAGCAACCTTTTTTTCCAATCTCCTATTGTCCAATTTTGGTGAGCCTGTGTGAATTGCAGCCTCAGTTTCCTGTTCTTAGCTGACAGGAGTGGCACCCGGTGTGGTCTTCTGCTGCTGTAGCCCATCTGCTTTAAGGTTCAATGTGTTGTGCATTAAATTGGGCCATTCTGGATGAAGTCCAGGGCCAAATTTTTGTCCCAGTCCAGCCCTGATAGAAGCTGTCTGACAAAGTGAAGCACGCTAACAGATCACAAAAAGCCACACATCATGCCACAATCGAAACAAATTCAAGAACAGATTAGAAACAACGTAATGTACACGTATCAGTCTAGGAAGGGTTTCAAAGCCATATCTAATGCCGCATACACACGAGCAGACTTTTCAACGGACTAGGTCCGACGGTCTTTCCGACAGACTTTCGACAGAGTTCCGACGAACTTTTCGAATGAATGAACACACACAATCACACTAAATTCTGACGTATTCGAACGTGATGACGTACGACCGGACTAGAATAAGGAAGTTCGTAGCCAGTAGCCAATAGCTGCCCTAGCGTCGTTGTTTGTCCATCAGACTAGCACACAGACGAGCGGATTTTTTCATAGGAACTGGGTCCAGCGGAGTTCCGTTTGGAAAATTTAAGAAATGTTCTATTTCTAAAGTCTGTCGGATTTTTCGACAGCAAAAGTCCGATGGAGCCCACACACAATCGAATTGTCCGACGGATTTGTTCCATCGGACCTTTGCTGTCGAAAAGTCCTCTCGTGTGTACACGGCATTAGGCTTTGTAACTCAAGTGAACCATGAGCAGAGCCCATTATCCACAAATGTAGATAACTTGGAACAGTGGTGAACCTTCCCAGAAGTGGCTGGCCTACAAAAATTACTCCAAGAGCATGACGAAGACTCATCCAGGTGGTCATAAAAGAACCCAGAACAACATCTAAAGAACTGCAGGCCTCACTTTCCTCAGGTAAGATCAGTGATCATGATTCAACAATAATAAAGAGACTGGGCAAAAATGGCATCCACGGGAGAGTTCCAAGGCCAAAGCCACTGCTGATCAGAGAGAACCCAATTGGCTCATCTCACATTTACCAAAAAACATCTTGATTATCCCCAAGACTTTTAGGCAAATATTCTGTGGAATGATAACTTTTTGGAAGGTGTGCGGTCCGTTACATCTGGCTTAAAACTAATACATCATTTCATAACAAGAACATCATACCAACAAGTCAGACATGGTGGTTCAGGACCTGGGCGACTTACCATAATTGATGGAACCATACATTTTGAGCTCTACCAGAAAATCCTAAAGGAGACTGTCCGGCCATCAGTTCATGACCTCAAGCTCATGTGCACTGGTTATGCGGCAGGACAATGATCCGAAACACAACAGCACGTCCACCTCCAAATGGTTCAAACAAAGCAAAATGTAGGTTTTGGAGTGGCCTAGTCAAAGCCCCGACTTAAATCTAATTGAGATGCTGTATCATGACCTTACACAGGCCGTTCATGCTGGAAAACCGTCCAATGTGTCTGAATTTAAACAATTCTGCAAAGAAGAGTGGGCCAAAATTGCTCCACAGCAATGTGAAGGACTCATTGCCAGTTATTGCAAACGCTTGACCAGTGTAGTCCCCATGTTCCCATTTTAATTGCTGTTAACCACTTAAACTCCAACCCCCTTCAACCCACCTCAAATGAGGAGACCACATCTTTCTTTATGTTGTAAAAATGGCCATAACAGCCCTTTATTAAACAAACCAAATAAATTACTCCAATCCAAAATAAATATAAATAAATATAACAAATATATATAACATAGTAACACAACTTGTTAACCCCAGTCTGGTGGTCTCTGACGGCGACCCACATTCCACTATATATACCACCAATGCACTGCGGGACCATTTTAACCTGATAGGCGTCCAGCTGTAGCCGCTCGGAGACGACCCCCTTCCTGCAGTGCAACCATTACTATCTTCCAACAACCTTTGCTGGAATACACCAGAGGGGCACATACTACCGATGAGCCCCACACCCCTTTTTATCACCTCTGTTTACTGCCACCGTCAAAGACCACCAGAAAAACACAACCGCCGCCCGAAAAGTCCCCAGCCCAGCTGTTATGACGGCCTTCTTCGTTTCCTGAAAAAGAAGAAAACAAACACACAACAAATACACACCAACAACATATAGGGAGGGATGGTGGAAAAACTGCCTCCTCCTTCAGCTTCCTTCTTACACTGACCAGTTGACTCTGCACCTCTCTTAAGTATAGCCACTCCCCCCTTGAACTGAACTTGCTCACTTCCCCTCCCCTCTCTCCTCTCCCCTTACCAACAAAAGATTAACCTCTTATGTGTCTCCTATAGACACACTGTCATGCCCGACCCTGCACTACCTCTCCTTCTAGTCTCTTTCGCTCCAGGCCTTACTTGATTGCAGTTGTTGTCGCCAAGGGTGGCGCAACCAGTTATTAGTTTAGGGGGCAATTACTTTTTCACACAAAGCCAGGCAGGTTTTGACAGCTTTTTTTGCCTTAATAAATTAAGCCAATCAGACCCCTGGTGCTCACCTCAGCACTTTTGTGCAAACCCTGGCACTCTCCCCATAGACCCCAGAACTCCTCCTGGTGCCCCTACTGTAATCATCCCCCCGGACCCCAGAAACACCCCCTTCCCCCCACGGCCCTCCTGATACTTTCCTTTTTGCCCCCTGGCACGCAGCATTTGTCTTTTCAGAATGGGAAGATTTTGGTGGATGATTCTGCTGGCTTCTTCCATTAAGCCGATATAAAACGATCAGGGAGAAGTGACAAAAGAAAAATAAAACTCTTCCTGACAAAGTGACGATGATTTAATCAGCCCGTCGGACGACCAGAGAAATTCCAATGAAGTTGCGAAGACATTAACCCTAAACTGCTGATGCTGCACTTCCATCCTATTATAATCTGTAATAAGTCAGAGGCGGTTGGCGGTGAAATATGACTCCACTCGGCGCTCCATCCGCATTTCAGACAATTTAAAGACTCACCGGAAGGTCCTTCTCTTGGAATTTACAAGTCACATTAAAAGTTGGCGATCTTTCCATTTAAATGTTAATTACATCAGATTAACTTCACAAAGTGTCACAGAAAGAGACCCCTCCCCTGACATTACCACTACAACCATCAATTTGTCATTCAGATCCCCCACACAATGCAACCTTCAACTGATCAGGATTTGACCAATGATTATTGTGTGTGTGTTTCATGTGATGACAAAGCAAATTTAACGACAGACTCAGAAACTAGTAGAATTCTGGATAGAGATTTTAGACAGCTCCGGACGAACCCATCCATGTCCTTCAAACAATAAACATATCTTTTTGATATATTTTTTTTACCTAATAAAGAATGCAGCCCTAAAAGTGAGACTTTTTTTTTTTTTTTTTTTAAAGAGAAACTTCGTTACCATGGGGTGAGAGAATATCAGCCATAGTTATTCCAGGGGAAGGGAAGGTCAACCACAGTTGCCCTAAGGCAAGGGATAACTGGCCACATATACCTCAGGTTTTGAAATACTACTCATAGATTCGCGGAACGAGTGCTTGCTGAGAAAAGATACCACAAGGGAATTTTGGGCACAGAGACCTCTGGATGAAGAAATATTGTGCATAGTTACTCTGCACAGATACCTGAGATAAGGAATTACTGAGCATATACCAAGGGATGAGGAAATATTAGGCAGAGATACCTGGGATGAAAAAATGTTGGGCACAGATACCCAGGATGAGGGAATGTTGGGCCCAGATACCAGGAATAAAAGAAAGTTGAGCACAGATAATTTGAAATGAGAGAATATTGGACATTGATTCTCAGGATAGGGAAATAATGGGTACGGATATGTGGGATGAGGGAATATTGGGCACAGATACTTGACATAAGAGAATTTTGGGCACTAACGCCCTGAGTGAGGGTAATATCAGGCATAGATACCCTTGAGATAAGGGAATATTAAGCATGGATATACCCAGGATGAGGAAATATTTGGCATAGACACCCGAGATGAGGGAACAATCCCCATAGTTACTCAGTAATGAGGGAATATTGGGAAGAAGATACCTAGGGTGGAAAAGTATTAAACACAGATGCGCGTGATGGGGGAATATTAGGCACAGATACCCAAGGTGAGGAAAAACAAAGATTTGGCAAAGATTCCCGAGATGAGGGAATATTGAGAAAAAATACTCTAGGATAAAGGAATATTGGTACTAGATGTCCTGGGGTGAGTTTTGTGTTGCTTTCTCCCGATGAAGAGTTCTGAGTTGGTGAGAGTGGCAGGGGGTTTACATTAGGCCTTCTCCACCCTAAATGATGTGGCTGGTGAGGGATTAAGATGAAACAGACAGTTCCACATTTTCCTGTAAACTGCGATCTTTGATAAAAGTCTCGGCAGGCGGAATGTAATTATTAGAGTGAAGGAAGGCCTGGCAGAGATGGGCGCCTCCAATCTGTTGCTGTACAGGGCCAGCACAGAGCTCTGCTTCTATTCTCTGCCTTGCTTTTCGAGTCCTGCTGGGCACAGCTGCTCGGGAAGGAGGTTGGCGCTGCCAGGATCTGCAGACATGTGTTCCCCTCTGTTTGTGGTCTATAGTTTGTGCACAGTGTTGGCTTCAGCTCTGCCAGGCTTGGCATAGATCCCCTCTATTATCCGGCCTCGTCTGATAGATGGCTATATAAAATGTACGGATGACTAAGTCTGACCAAACTCAGTCAGTCTCCTCACCGAGCACTGTGCATTACCTACCCTGTAATTATGACCAAACAAGCTGCGCAAACAACAGATGCCGAAGCTGAAACTTCACGAAGATGATTCTGTGTGACTCCACTGTTTTCCACATAAGAGACATGGATAATGAGCGCTATATGAGTTAGAAATAAGACAATTATCATAATGTAACCAATTTCACAGCAAAGAGGAATGAGTGCACAACCCCCCCCCCCCCCCCCATCAACCAATCAGCAATCGACATGTATCCCTAGGTCTTTTCGAAGCAGCCCAAATGTTGAATGTGGTTGGCTACTACAAGTTTCATCACTGTTGCTCACTGCAGTCGGTTCTTCCTCCTTGGTAGTTGTAGGGCCATCCAGTTGGCCATCTTGTGGGTAAAAATCTACACCAATCCCAACTTCGTTGAGCCCTGATCAGTGACTTTGCCTTGGCTCTTGGCTGAGATGATGCTATCAGTATTCTACAGGCAAGAGGAAGCATTTTCTCAGTATACCCCCCCCCCCCCGAATACCTAGAAATGTTACACTGAAACACTACTTAGCATGCTCCACTTCACATGAACAATATGTCTGATGACAGGTCCACTTTAATGCACCTACACTGGGTGTACAGGCATAGGTTTCCTCACCATGTGTTCCTGTCACACCTCTGTCCAGTTCTTTCTCAGAGAATAGGTTTCCCAGAAGAGGAGTATGTAAGATTCAGAAAGTTATCACTGAACACTGATACCAGTCCATAGTCTCCTGCATCGACTCCCTGGCTGTCTGCTAGTGCTTGGATGTGATATATGTACACAATGATCACCCTGTAAATTTTTCCCCACCACCTCTTTATAAAGCCGCCCCCTCTGGCGGATTGACTCGTCAGGATCAGAGATTGAGTGTTCTGGCTATAGGTTAAACTTTGCATGAATGTTTCATTTCAGTCCTCATTTTCTTCATTAAAATTGATTTTATTAGGAAGTGAGGGGAGACGGATGATCCATGGAGCTCATTTCCCCCTTTTTGTTCTCAGAGAGGAATCATTCACAGAGATGACAGTCATCTAATGAGTTTCTGATGAGGCGCCGAAATGAACATCAATGAGGAGTGCAGGAGGCGCTTATGTCCGAAAATTTACCCAAACATTGGTGGCGAAAAAGACTGCAAACCACCAGAAAGTGACAGAGACAATTCTGACCACATGGCTCCCTGTAAAGAAGAGTGGACCAAAATTCCTCCTGAGATGTGTGCAAACCTCGTAACCAACTACAAGAAACGTCTTACCTCTGTGCTTGCCAACAAGGGTTTTTCCAAGTACTAAGTCATGTTTTGCTTGGGGATCAAATACTTATTTTACTCAACTGCAAGCATTTGTTTTATGTGTTTTTTTCTGGATTTTTGCTTGATATTCTGTCTCTATCATTTAAAATATACTTATGATAAAAATTATAGACCCTTCATTTCTTTGTAAGTGGGCAAACATACAAAATCTGCAGGGGATCAAAACATTATTTACCCCACTATATAAAGTATATGATAAATATACCTTTATGTATATAACATCTATATTACATATCCCCTCCATGTACCTATATATTGTATCACTGCATTTAAAAACAGTATATATAGATGGTGCTCACTCGATGCAGGAAGTCATTAATATCCTGATTCCTGAATAATATTTCTGAGATTCTGGATACTCACATAGAACACAACACTCTGCAAACTCTTCATAGGAAATCCTTTGCTGTGATCGCAGGCCGCTGGGCTGTGATCATCTTCAGACCAAACTAATTATGTGAAATTAGAAAATGTAACTTCATTAAATCTGTCCTTTTCTTCAAAGAAGCCGTTATTTTCCACAAGATCGGCCGCTGTATTCATTTTTCAGTGCGGCGTTTGCTTCTGGCAGAGACAATTACTGGAAAAGTGTTTTATCCAAGCGGAATGGTGCGCTTTGTTCTGTATGAGAGAGACGTTAATACTGATAATTATCTCCTATAATGTCATGTAACAATGTATCTCATTCCAAATTCCTGATGACAATGCGCTCTGCCTTCCAGAAGCTATAAATCAGAGTGGCAATTTGTGAGCTACGTCAATCAGCTCCTGGGATCTGATGAAATAACAAGATGGAGTCCAAATACCATGTGGCTTGACCAAGTGGAATGCCTTATGCCATTATTATGGATGGAGCAAGGAGGTCTGGATTACTGGAACGCTCATGAAGGTTCCTGCCTAGGTGTAATATTACATACAGAAAAGTTGGATGATATACTCATAATACAGCCAAGGAGTTTTGTACACATGTGGTTAGAAATAGGGTTAACAGAATATGAATAGACATCTTGTACCTGGAGAGTTTAGGAATTAACAACTAACTGCTAATGTGCCTCCTAACCACTTCAATACTGGACACTTCCACCCCTTTCCTGTCCAGGCCAATTTTCATATTTCACACTTTGAATGACACTCAGTCATGCATCTCTGTACCCAAATTACATTTTTAGCATTCTTTTTAGGACATAATGTATTCTGCTTAGGGCTGTGTAAATTAAAGATTAATTTCTCGATTAATCATTGATTTTTTTGATCGATCAAAATTCTTTTGATCGGTACTCATCTCTCCACCGGCTTCTGGGTCTTCAGGGAGTTCCGTCGGAGATCCGGTGACGTCAGGGACATCAACGTCACCGGACCCCCCCCCCCCCCTTCCCCAAGTGCTTCCATCTGCTAACAAAGGGAAGGGGGAGGAGTCCGGTGTCGTTGAAGTTCTGATTGAACGTAACGCGTACGGGGGAGGAGCTAGGCATGACGTCACCCGCTGCTGCCCTACGGAACTAACACGATTGTCGGCTTTACATGATGTGTTTTTATCATCTTTTTGTGAGTAGTTTGTGTTTGAACACAAAAATGAAATCTTATATTTAAGCGGTAAGCACTTAGATCTTTTCTTTCTACCCATGACCTGGCGTCCTTGCTGAGATCTAAGGAGACGTGAGAGAAGTTTATGGTCCGTGTTAACCTTTTTGATACCCGCTTGCATGACCACCTGTTTGCACAGGGGTTCATGCCATAAGGTGAGAGTGATTAGTTAGACCGGAGGTGGAGGGATTGTCACGCTACTGTGGAAAAAAACTGTGGAAAAAAAAAATGACTTACGTCAGTGCTACAGTTTGAATTTAAAACGTATTTGTGTGAATTGTGAAGTTAAGTCATGGATTGTGGAAACTAACTAGTGTCGGGTGATTGTATATAGTGTATACCACATTTACCACTGACTAATGCAGAGTTGCAATGCAAGGAGATCAGCTAAAAGTAGTTGGATCTGTATGTGCGTTATAATTAATCAAAATTAGTCGATTAATCGATTAAAAAAAATCGATTAATCAAACACGAAAATTTTAATCAGTAACAGCCCTAATTCTGCTACATTTCCTTGGTAAAAGTAACCCAAGTATGTGTATATTATTTGGTCTGTTGGAAAGTTATAGAGTTTAAAATCTATGGTATATACAGAATATTTGAAAATCAGTTAAACCTGATGTACTTACGGCCTGTCTCATTTTTTGAGGCCCAAAAATGCCAGGACAGTATAAATACCTCCCAAATTACCCCTTTTTGGAAAGTAGACGGTCTGAGGTATTTAGTAAGAGGCATGGTGAGTGTGTGTTTTGTTGAAGTTGTAATTTTTTTGTCACAATGTTTTGGAAAATAAAGAAATGATAAACTTTTTATATATATTTTCTTTTCACAATTTGTTTTTCATACTGTCACCAGAGCATCATATGAATGGCATTGATCAGGGACACTGACTGGTGACAGTATGTAAAAAAAATGTTTTGCTTTTTTTGTTACTATAGTGACACGACACTACTCTGAGGAAGTGATCAGGATTTTTTTTTTACACTATGATTGCTTATAACAGTGATGATCATTGTTATAAGCAATCAGTTTTAATAATTGGCTTCTATTCATTCAGTGAGTACTATTGTGAAAGCTGCGATTGTCCACAGCTATCACATGGTACAGATGCATTTTGGCTCTGTCTGTACCATGTGATCACTGTAACCAATCACAGAGAGGAACACAATAGTTCTCGATGAGTGGCTATGAAAGAAAGACATTCAGTTCCGCCTTTGAGTACATCAGAACATTACTTAACACAGCAATTCAGTTTGCTTATTGCAATAATTTACAAACTGTAATTTTCCTGTACTGCATTGTATTCTGGAATTGTACATCAAGGTATTACCCTAGTCAGTTGGCTCTGTATACTTATGCTATTTGTCAATAAAAACTTTTGTAAAAGAATGAAAGCCATTCATTGTGTATAACTGTCATGTGATCATTGTGATTGGTCACAGCAGTCAAATGGTAACAGGCCGTCCCGGTACAATGATTTCTGCAAGGCATGTTAGTGGAAAGACGTCATATGACATCCATTGAGAACCAGAGAAATCCCACTTGGCTATCATTTGTCTATAGGCTGGGCAGAAAGCAGTTAAGCTAAGATTGGGCTTAAGACTGTGCCTGTGAAAAGCAATCCATGCTCAGATCAGTTCAGAGGGGCTTGATGTTCAGATCACAAAATTACACCTTTCAAAGCATTTTGACACAATCCACATTCAGATCACTTTTTGGAGAAGATGTAAAGGCTCCTTTTTACCTATATCAATTGCTGCACCAAGATGCTGAAATGGTGTGCATCGCAAGCTGATGCAGGGCATTTGCCACGCTTCCCTATTCAGTTGAATGGGTCATGTTTGGTGGGCATAGCACCTACCATAGCACCTACTGAACATAACAGGAGTAATAGTTTTTGCTGCAGGTGCGAAGCAAAGAATTGTGGCAGCAGCATGTAAACCAGGGACGTGCAGTCAGGGGAGACAGGTGAGGTATAGCCATTAACATAGAAAAAATAACTAAAAACTATCGAGCTTTGAGGGTTGTAGCTCGGCGACCTGGGGTTACAGAGACCCCAAATTCGGGGGGTAGGTAGCTCCTGTCACCTATGGTTCCAGAGATACGGGGCTTCTTGCGCAGCCTGTCAGAAGCTACATACAGAGCAGCCAGTTTAAAGTCAAGCTGGCACACCCTGTTTACAGCAGACTGAGAGGATGAGCTCACAGTGCCTCTCCCTTCTTGTCAGAAGCACTGAGCTTAATGGACAGCTTGGAGCCTTGGACCAATGGTAAAGTACCATTGGAACAAGTTGTCCAATACAAATGCTGCAGTGGAGGCTGTCCTCTTACTGCAGTGTCATAGAATGGGACACGTGTCTAAAAGACACATGCTCCCTTCCAGCCCAGCCCTCTTAGCTAGAAGTAAAAATCATGAGTTTATGGGTATAAGATTTACTCATAATCCCATGTTTTTCTCACATAGTTAAGAAGGAGAATGAGAATCTGCTGCCTGCTAAAAAGGTACTGTTTTTTTTTTTTTTTTTTTTTTTTTTTTTTTTTTTTCGTGCCACTTCAGCGGTTATCTCGCGATAGACATAGAATCAACTTCCCAGTCATAACTGTCTTCACTTATATCACATCATTGTGGCATTTCTTTTTTTTTTTTTTTTTTTCTCCTTTTTCTTTCCCTTCCCAAAGCATTTTCATTGTGCGCATTATCCAAAAAAAAAAGAAAGAAAAGAGTGGCAGAGAATACAACTAACCACAAAGAATACTCTATCTACTTTCCTAGCCCGTTTCCCCCTCCCCCCACCCCCCTCCCAGGGCACGACCAATCTCACTCTCAGATTCCTTTATCATTAAATCTTAAGTTGTTCCACATAGCTCCATGTCTTTTTGAAGGTTTTCCACTCACTCCATTTGTCTAATCCCTCTTCCTCAATATTTCCCTGGTTGCCTTTTACTCTTTCCATCTTATATATACCTTCGATCTCGTCAATCCATTCCCAGATCGAGGGGGCCTCTGCCTCCCGCCATTTCTTCGGAATGACTTTTTTTGCTGCATTTAGAAGCAGCGGGAGTAGTGACCTTTGATAATTTTTAAGGTTTTCTTTTGTGCCATGTAATAAGATGGTCCATGGGTCATCTGGTACTTCTGACTTTGTAATTTCTTTTATATAAGACCTGACTTCCCCCCAGTAGGCTTTAATTTTAGGGCAACTCCACCAAAGATGTATCATGTTACCTATTTCATCACATCCTCGCCAGCATTTCCCTGAGTTTTCCCTCTGGAATTTGCTAATTTTGTCTGGTGTAGCGTACCATCTAGCTAAAATTTTATAATTGAGTTCAGCTGACTTACTGTCGTTCGAGGCACTATGGGTTATTTTTAGAATTTTTTTAACCGTGTCATTCTCACATTGTGTCCCTATTTCCCTTTCCCATCTGTGAATATATGTGGGGACCATCCATCCCTCCCCCTCCATTAGGAGCCCGTACCACCTTGTGATTGCACCTCTATTGTCTCTGGATGTACACAGTGACTCTAATGGTGATAAATCTGTTGGTTCTCTAATTGGTTGGGGCAGGCTCTCAATGAAGCGGGAGAGCTGGTGGTATCTCCATCCATCTATTTCTTCAAAACCCTCTTTTATCTTTAGTTCCTGTAGTGACCTTATCTTACCATTTTTTGTAATGTCTCTTACCTGTGCTCTTTCTAATTTTAACCAATTTCCCCCATTAATTTTTAACCCTGGTGCAAAAAATTCGTTCTCCTTTAAAGGAATAAGTGGTGAATTGTAGTGACCGTTTATTTTTTTATAAATTTCGTCCCAAATCCTAAGTGTATTCAAAGTGAGTTCGCTACTTCCTCTATCAATGTCCCTATTTTTCGGGGGATTCCAAATAATTTTGCTTAATTGTGCTTTACTAAGAATAAATTCTACATTAACCCATCTTTTTTCTTCTTTATTTTCATTTACCCATTCTAGAATTCTCGATAGTACGATCGCTTTATAGTAGTTAATTATGTCTGGGGCTGCCAGTCCACCGCGGTTTTTTGCCTGTTTCAATGTGGAGTATGCTATCCTGGGTTTTTTGTTATTCCAAATGAAAGTCGTCACCAGAGCTTTAAGTTTAGCTAAATAGAATTTTGGTAAGACAATCGGCAACATTTGAAATTTAAAGAGTATTTTGGGTAGTATAAACATTTTGAGTGCGTGGATCCTTCCAAACCATGAAAGTGCTCTATGTGTCAATCTGTTACTCTCTGTTTTAATCTCATTTAATAAAGAAATATAGTTTAAATTGAAAATTTTTTTAAGTGATGGTGCGAGTTTAATACCCAAGTATTTTATGTCTTTACGCCACGGGAATCTATATGTTTTCTGGAGCTCAATTTTTAGTGTAACGCTGGTATTGATATTTAGAATTTCCGACTTTTCTTGGTTTATTTTAAAGTTGGTTAATTCCCCATATTCTTTTAATAAGGTCATCAGTCGGGGGAGGGAAGAGACAGGGTTATTTATATAAAACAGAATATCGTCGGCATATGCCGATAGTTTGTGGGTTTCTTCTCCTACTTCAAATCCAACGATTTCTGGGTCTCGTCTAATCATGGAGAGTAGGGGTTCTAAGGATAAAATAAATAGGATGGGGGAGAGGGGGCACCCCTGTCTTGTCCCGTTTTTCATTTCAAAGCTAGGGGATTCAGATCCATTAATGTTTACGGTAGCCGTTGGGTGATGATACAGGGTTTTGATACGCTGCACCATTTTTGGGCCTATGCCCATTGCCTCTAACGTTGAGAACATAAAGCCCCAGTCTACTCGGTCAAAAGCTTTCTGGGCGTCAGTCGACAGGAGTAGACTGGGGCCTTTCTTTTTTTTTTCCTGTAGCAATAGCAGCAGGGTTCTTACCCCGTTGTCTCTGCTTTCTCTACCGGGAACGAATCCAGCTTGATCAGGGTGGACCAATTTATTTATTAAGGTTTTTAACCTGTCCGCCAAAATCTTGGCGTAAAGTTTCGTGTCTGCATTCAAAAGTGCTATTGGTCGATAATTGGCGCATTTTATCCCATCTTTCCCCTCCTTTTTAATTATCGTTATGGAGGCCATTAACGCCTCTCTACTCATCTCATATTCTGTGCTGAGGCCGTTTAGGTACGTGCACAACTTAGGGATCAGGATGTTTTTAAATTTTTTTATAATAGTAAATTGTAAATCCATCGGGCCCCGGGCTTTTTCCTGATTTAGTCCCATTTAAGGCTCTGGCTATCTCCTCCTCTGTTATTTTTCCTTCCAATAACTCTCTTTCACTTTCTGTAATTTTGGTTAGCCCAGCTCTTCTTAGAAAATCATTCGCTTTCCTAGTTTTTGTTGTCTCTTCGCACCCCCTTTTTTGGTCAACTGCATATAGGTCTGCATAAAATTCCTTAAATGTTTGTGCAATCCCTCTTGTAGTATATTCTATATTTCCCTTATTTGTTTGGATTTTTTCTATATAGTTTTGGGCCTTCTTTTTCTGCAACATTTTGGCCAAATATTTGGGGGATTTATTACTTCCATAATATCTTTCTCTGGCAAGTGCATGGAAAATCCTATTAGTGTCCTGTTCCATCAACAATTTGAGCTCCTCCCTTTTTGTTACTAAGTCTTGCAGTAGTTTTTTATCCTGGGTTAGATCTCTTTTATGTTGTTGTTCCAGGCAGAATATTTCTTCGGTGGTATCTTTAATTTTTTGGACTCTCTTCTTTTTTTTCCCAGCACCGACAGATATAAACACGCCCCTTATGTAGGCCTTATGGGCCTCCCACACGGTCTGTTTCGAGATTCCCTCTATGTCATTTCTTAAGAAATATTGTTCTAGTTCTTCCCTTATTCTGTTCTCACTTTCTACCTCCTGAATAAGACTTTCATTTAGTCTCCACCGTTGGGATTTCATTTGGGGCTCCACTGAGTGTATTTCCATCATCACCGGGGCGTGATCTGAAAATGAAATTATTCCTATTCTGGTATCTACTACTCTATCTAAAGCAAAGTGTTCCAGAAAAACATAGTCTATCCTAGAGTACGTCCCGTGTACAGGGGAGAAAAACGTATAATCTCTATCTTTTGGGTGTTGACTTCTCCATACGTCTATGAGTTGGCTTGTATGCAACTTTTGTTTTATTTTTTTTAATTGCACATTACTAATCCCCTGTACACGGGACGTACTATCGTTTAAGGAATCCATGCAGAAATTCAAGTCGCCCATCAATATCAGGTGACCACTCTTAAAGTCCATCAATTTTCCCAGTACATTTACTAAATATATCCCAGGATTAGTATTGGGCGAATAGATGTTCGCAAGTGTGCAATCCATGTTTCCAAGTTTTCCTTTCAGGAAGAGATACCTTCCCTCGGGGTCGGTTATTCTATCTGTTAATTTAAATCGCATTTTTTTTTTTGGAAAAACCGATTGCTACACCTCTGGCCCTTGTTGTGATGGTGTCCCCATAGTACCACACCGGGAAGTCTCTAGAGTGAAGTTTTATATTTGAGTCAATTGAGATATGGGTCTCCTGCAGATAAATAACATCTGCTCTGTATTGTTTAAGTTCCCTCATGATTTTATGTCGTTTATTAGGAGTGTTTAATCCCTTGACATTATATGTTATGAATTTAGTATTTGTTGTCATCGTAACTTTTTTTTTTTTACTTTTTTTTCCGCTATGCAGTTTCCTTGCCTGTCCTCTACTCTCGTGGAGATTTACTGTTTGGTCGAGCCCTGTTTCCCCCCCCATCCCCCCCCCCCCTCCTAAACCCCCCCCTCCTCCCCCCTCCCCCATCCCCCCTTGGCCCTCTCTCGGCCCTCGACTCATCGATGGTCCCGCAAACCTTGACCATCTCGAGTCGCATTTTCGAGGAAAGCCCGTGTGATCTCCCTCCTCCCCCCCCCCCCCGCCAGGTCCCACGCCACTGAGCCAGGCCGGGGTGGGGGGGGGCAAGGCTGAGCCCCCACACCGCCACCACCCCTATCCCTCCCCCCACCCCGGAAGCTCCGGGATCTGTATGTCTAATTTTTTACAAAAATCTTCTAAATCCTCAGGGAATGTCAGTTTCGCAGAGACCCCGTCTCCGAAGCCCACCAAACAGGCAGGGAATCTCCAGTTGTATCGCATATTTTTGTTCTTCATAATCTCTAGTAATGGTTTCAAGTGCCTTCTTCTCGCGAGCGTCTCCGGGGCAAGGTCCATAAACACCTGTATTTCTCGCCCTTCAAATTGTAATGGTGCCAGTCCTTTTATTTTTGACCAGATCTCCGCTTTATCTTCGTATAGGTTAAACCTCACGATTATGTCCCTGGGGCGCTCTGAGTTTGTTTCATAAATTTTGCCTAACCGATGGACTCTGTCTATTTTGGGGAAGTCACCTTCCCCTTTTCCAAGGAGTGGACCGAATATTTTTTGAGTGATTCTCTTCAGGTCTTCTCCTCTGGTTTCGGGTACCGCTCTAATCCGTAGGTTCTGTCTTCTATTACGGTTTTCTTGATCTTCCATTTTATATTGGAGAGCGCGCTGATGGAAATGGATATGCTTGATCTGTTCTTTAAGTTGGACGACTTCTTGAGCCAATTTTTCATTTTTTTCTTCAACCACTTCTACTCTACTCAACAGCTGTGACAGGTCTGTCCTCAGCAGACCAATATCTGCCTTTATCACCTTTTCCAGCCGATCGAACATCTTAGTCATTTCCCTTTTGGAAGGTGGCTGCTCTTCTGCTCTAAGCTCTTCCATCCTGCTGGTCTCACGTTCACTCTCAGAAGTTATTTCTCCTCGGGACAGTTCTAGGCTTTCCTCGGGTTTTTTTTCTGGTGCTTTTTTCTTAGTGGTTTTAGGTTGATGTAGGTTTGTCCCTTCTGAGGTCTTTGGGCTTGCACCCTGAGTCATATATTGTTTAATTGAGCTATCTGTAGGCTTTTCTTTTGGGGTTTTTGGGGGCCCACCTTTTGTTGATTTAGTAGTAGCTCTACTCATACTGGACACCCTTGTTTTCCTAATACGTTTCCCCAGCTTCCACTTCAGCAGCTCCTCCTTTCTATGTATCTAAGGTTTCTTTCACTTTTTCTCTTTTTCCTTCCCCTTTTGCCCCTCCTTCTCTCGTCCCCGTATTTCTC
Organism: Lithobates sylvaticus; assembly: GCA_028564925.1. Classification (NCBI taxonomy): domain Eukaryota; kingdom Metazoa; phylum Chordata; class Amphibia; order Anura; family Ranidae; genus Lithobates; species Lithobates sylvaticus. The sequence continues at coordinate 172,066,593 of CM053029.1, forward strand.
CTTCCCCTCTCTGGGGTCACACTTGGGTTCCGTGGGGTCTATTAACTTTCCAAGTACTCTTATCTCCTCCTTTCAGACTTGTCTTGAGCGCTGGGTCTTTTTAAAGGATTATGGTTTTATTTATTCTGTCTGCAGAGTACACACGGGGGGGGGGGGGGGAGATTGTGTATAATGTCCACAGCGAATAGAGGGGATCTGCCGGGGGGGGGGGGGGAGAGGTGTCGCCTTTAGGTCCTGCGGTAATTGAGCTAACCCTGGCCCTACGTATTGTTTGCCCAGCTTAACTGTTCTTCTCTTCTCGTACTGCTTAGGATGTGTATAGTTGCTGTTTGGTTAGCCTATCTCCGATTCCAGACAAACTGGTCGTGGTGGGCTTTATCAGATAAGCAAGTAAACATCCCTGGAAGTGCCCATCAATCTCCAGAACCGGCCCTTATTGCGTCCTCGTGTCCGTCTGGGCCAGATAGACAGCGTTGGAGGGGGCCACCCGAACCGCCCGCAGCAACACCCGGGTCTCCCTCTCCCTCCGCCAGCCAACCCCCAGTCGGGCAGCCAGGCCCCGATAGGCCACAAGGTTCAAAAATCATGTGCTCAGTTGGTCACACTCCCTATTGTGTACCTCTCTCATCTACTGGTCTCTTATTAATAATGGTCCGGAAAAGTAGAAACTTCGGCCTATATTCGGCCTATATTCGGGTTGTATTATAAAACACACAGGAACAACAAAAAAAAAAAAAAAAAGAGTGTTTTGCTCCTTTGTGTTCTGCCTGCCTCTTATACAGCAATAGTCCAGAGAGAACAGATATTTCCGCTTATGTTATATGTTATATCCGACCATTTTGTACCTCACTGTTTCTGTCCGTCTCGAGTGTACCAGCAGACCAGAGAACCCCTATTTCAGTTTATACCCGGAAAAACACTTTATACCTCTATGTTCTGTCCTTCTCCTGTGAAGCGATAAACCAGGGAGCATATATTCAACTTGTGTCATAAGATGCAGAGAGCAAAAAGGGAAAAGACAGCAGGTTGTACCTCTATGTTTTATCCGGAGAACATACTTCAGCTTGAATCACAGGGGAAAAAGAAAAGAGAAATTGTACCTCTGTGCTCTGCCCATCTCCCGTTATCCGGCTGCTTGTCCAAGGTTACCTTTATATATGGTGTCACGGGCAGTGATTCCTCTGTGTCCTTCCGTTGGAGCGGGGTCGGTCTAGACTGAGGGGACAGAAACCAGGTGCCGGTCTTGGGTTAAGCTACATCACGATGGTACCCCGTAGATGTCCTAAGGGTGTCAGACCCGGAGAAGCGGGGAGGCGGGGGGGGGGCGGGCGGGGGAAGGGGACGGAGCGGCCAGGCTGCGGTCGGCTTCAGCAGACCTCCGAATTCGGCAGACCTCCAACTTGTAGGGGGGCCGCGGGCCGCACCACATTCCTGGTGATGGTACTCACCACCCCGTCCAACTGCCAGCCTTCAGAGGTGACGGCGTCCGCGGCGGGGTCGGGAGATGAAATTGCGCCGCTCTGGAGCTCTCACTCTCCTGGATTCGGCGTCCCACGTTCGTACCTCCCGCCGCAGAGATCGCACACAGGCTCCTCCCACCATGACGCGCGGCGTTCTCACGTCATCCCGTCCTCTGCTCTATGCAACAAGCTATTTTGAACTGATCAAAAGGTACTGTTTTAATCAAGCTAAATCATATATTTATATGCTATATGTTATAATATAATAAATGTATTATTTATCTATTTACTGTGAAATTACTGGTTTGAAGTTATAACTTCAAACTTCAGTAATTTGTCTGTTAAGCCACCTGCTTGAGTACAGTTTTTTTAAATATTGTAAATTACCCTAAAAACAATATATAAGAAAAATTTGCATAATACTTACTTATGGCAATTAACCGCTTGCCACCCAGGTCAATTCTGACACTTCTCTCCTACATGTAAAAATCATAATTTATTTGCTAGAAAATGACTCAGAACCCCCAAATATATATATATATATATATATATATATATATATATATATATATATATATATATATAGAGAGAGATTTTTTTTAATAGACACCTTAGGGAATAAAATGGTGGTCGTTGAACTTTTTATGTTACACGGTATTTGCGCAGAAATTTTTCAAACATGTTTTTCATCAATAAAAAAAAAAAACACTAAAGTTAGCCCGATTTTTTTTTTTTTTTATAATGTGAAAGATGATGTTTATGCAAAGTAAATAGATAACTAACATGTCACGTTTTAAAATTGCGCACATTCGTGGAATGGCTCCAAACTTTGGTACTTAAAAATCTCCATAGGCGTTACAGTTACAGAGAAGGTCTAGTGCTAGAAATATTGCTCTCACATTAACGTTCGCAGCGTATGTAACCTTTCTGTATCTGGCTCTGATACTAGCCAGTGCCTCACCAGCCACTGACCTCACCGCACATCCCTGATGTAAACCCCCCAGTCTATTGTCTTTGCAGCATATGGAGGGGATATCACAAGTCTAAATGAGCCCTTACGGGGATCCTACGCAGAATCCCTGATAAGTATCCTGTAGGTTTGTGGCTACAGTTAAAGGTAACCAATTATCACCTCACTGGGGGCCAGTCATCAAAAGAATCCTCAAAGACTGCAAATCTGAAAATGAAGGAATAGTCATATCACTTTGGGGCGCCACACTCACTCTGTCTAAGATCATTACTAATTTCCAAACATAAGAGGAAATATGTTTTATCTCTAATAAAGTCCAGAACATTAGTCGTGGGAAGGTGAGAGTTATTTCTTCTGATAGTATGAGCTATGAACTGCATGTGGATACAAAATGTCATGTTATGGCCATATAAAACCATGACTAAATAGTTAGGCCCCTTTCACACAACCATTCTGATAACGTCCACCTGTCAGTTTTTCAGGCGGACCGGATCGTAAGGTCCAATCCATATTGACCGATAGGTATAAACTTGTGTCTGTTTACACCCACCTACCTCCAATCTGATCTTGGCCACTAAAAAAAAGGGAAGACGTTCTGTTCTCTTCAATCTAAGTGGATCAAATCAGAGGGAAGTCGGGTGTAAACAGACAGTGGAGACTATTTACACCCGGCCACCCATAGAGCAGAGAGGGCTCTGTCTGTGTCCACTCTGCAGAAACTAAGCGGACACAGACCTGTCATCCACCTGCTCTGCTCTAATCAGCAGGGGATCAGCAGACAGATCCCTTGCTTATCAAAACAAAGTCCACCCCATGTGAAAGGGGCCTTATTTTGACCATGCTGATGGCAAACATGTTGTGCTTGGACTTGATAGGGATAATGCAAAACCTAACCCTGACCCAGACATCAGAACCAGCTGGTCCATAACCTACAGCCACTTCAGAGGGATAAAACTTTCCTCACACCTGCTAGGCTGCAAAGATGATCAGCCACCCAGTAAGGCCGGGGTTCACACTGGTACGACAAACGCTCCTACATTGGGAGCTCATGTCGCATGACGTGTGAAAAACAATGTTTCCCTATGGGAGCCGTCTTAACTGGTCTGACACAAGTTGGTCCAACTTTGAAAATGCTCCCTGTACTACTTTGGTCCGACTTTGATCCTACTTCAGCCCATTGACTATCATTGAAGTCGGATCAAAGTCGGATCACCGTCTTGCATGATCCGACTTTGGCATGCCACGTGTGCTCTGATGATCTTGAGGGGGAACTGGATGCCAAATTTTAAAACTGATGTCACAGTCCCAGCATCCTCCGGGACTGTGACATCATATGTGGGCGGGGTCACCATGTGACATAAGCATGTGACCCCGCCCCTTGTCCCTATATAAGTCACAACACAGCGTGTCTCTGCCATTCCGGCCAGAGAGAGCGACGAGTCAACATTGGAAGAAGAAGAAGAAGAAGAAGACGGCGCAGAAGGCGGCAACAGTGGCAAGAACAGAAGAGACCCCGGAAGACCCCCGAAGGCGGAACGAGAAGCCCAGACAACGGCGGCGAAGACGAAGAAGAAAGCCGGGCTCCTCCGCTCGTGAAAGAGCTAGGTAAAAGAGCAAAAGAGAGCGGAGGAGTCCGGCGAGAAGACCCCCCAAGACGGAAGAAGACCCCCGGAGCAGTGCAATAAAATATTTTTCAAAATTGTGTTTTTTTTTATTTACACTTTTACACCTTATTTGAATGGGTAGGGGTACATCATACCCCATACTCATTCACATAGGGTGGGGGACCGGGATCTGGGGGCCCCCTTATTAAAGGGGTTTCCCGGATTCCGATAAGCACCCCGCCCGCAGACCCCGACAACCAATGGCCAGGATTGTCGGGAAGAGGCCCTTGTCCTCATCAACATGGGGACAAGGTGCTTTGGGGAGGAGGGGGGCGCTCGCTCGTCCCCATCCCCTTTCCTGACCTGCCAGGCTGCGTGCTCGGATAAGGGTCTGGTATGGATTTTGGGGGGACCCCTGCGCCGTTTTTTCGGCGTAGGGGGTTACCGTTAAAATCCATACCAGACCTAAGGGCCTGGTATGCTCCTGGAGGGGGAATCCATGACGTTTTTTTTTTTTTAATTAGGCGTGGATTTCCCCCTCAGAAGTAGTACAATAAGTTGCAAATTTATGTTCGCAGCTGATTCGCACATAAAACGCTGACAAACTGCTGAACAACGGGCGGTTTAGTGCGCAGTAACACTGAACATAAAATTCAAAACGCAATGGTGTGAACCCAGGCTTAGTGTCCATCTCACATCTCTAGACCTATAAAATAAAGTAGGATGGATGTAGTGCCCTGCCCTAGTTAGCCTTAATTTAGGTTTTGGCTCTGCTGTACCTAGCGTAGCAGTAATATGTTTTCTAGGTCTGATCAGGTTTTCCTAAGCTTGGTGGCCGATTGCTCCTATCTCCCCCTGGAGGAAGCTTTCAGAGATAGAGTAGGAGGGTCCACCACTGAAGTTTTGAATATCTGCTCTCAGCCAATTCCTGGATAGGGCACCCAGAAGGTGGCTGACAGAGAAGATAAATGTTTGGGAGGTTTGCCAACAGTCTTCTTGTCCTAGGGCTGCTGCCCCTGGGGTGCAGCCTGTGTACTGGAGCTGCTGTTTGGGCCTCAGCATGTGCTTGGCTGAGGGCCTAAAGGACATCTGATTGCTGGAGGGTATCACCTGTCCCATTGAGCCTGGGTGGCAGACAATTGTCCTTCGACTTTGTGAGTAGAGTAAGACTTTGATTATGGACCCTAGGTATGCATGCGCTTAGGGATGTAAGGGCTAAATTACACTATATGCGGTGACAGATGTTTTACCGCATGGGAAAACGTCTGTCACAACAGGGACACACAGGAAACAATTGTTTCTTGTGTATCCGATTCACACTGTAACGCAACCTAGGGGCGGCACATTTTATCGCAGCGCACCATATCAAATTGCATGGCAATATACAGCAACATGGAGCATCCCACTGCTGTATATAACAGTGAATAAAGTGTACATTTTGTACACTTCAAATAAAGTTTGCACAAAGCAAAACAAAAAAAGGGAGCCACGTGATGTGCTGAATTGTGCACCACACTACCCCCTACTGCAGCCAGCAACAGAGAGCTGCCGAAACAGTGAATCGCTCCACCAGCTCTACATTTGCTGTATGAATTTAGCACCAGTACCCCTCTCCTGCTCAAGTTTTCTGCATAAAATCCAAAAAAAGACATCCCTAAGACCAGTGTTTCTCAACCCCAGTCCTCAAGGCGCCCCAACAGGTCATGTTTTCAGGATTTCCCTCAGATGAAACTGCTGTGGTAATTACTAAGGCTGGCCATACATGGTCGAATTTCGAAAAAATCTGAAAATTTGTGCGTTTTGTGATCCAATGGTGCCACCATTGATTTCGAAATTCGGCCAACCAAGCCTTCAATTACACCTCATGTTGCTACAGAAAATAATTTCCGTGGCTGGGAATCTTCTTTTCTTTCCGCAAATTTTCTTTTCTTGCACATGCGCATTTCATTTTCAATTACAATTCTTGCACGATTCTCCCATCATTGATTAGAAAATCGTTAGTATTTAAAAAAAACATGTCCGATTGCTCAAATTTGATTGCCGCACGAAAACCGGCTGTTACTGCAGCCCACTAATGGTGTGAAATACGAACAAAAATTCTTAGATAAGATTTTCGAAAGAAAATTATTTTCTTTAGAAATTCGACCCATGTATGGCCTGCCTAAGGCAGTAAAACTGCCTGCGCAAAATAATGGAAAGCATGTTGGGGCGCCTTGAGGACTGGAGTTGAGAAACACTGCCTTATGCCGCATACACACGACTGGACTTTGATGGACTAGGTACGGCGAAACCAATCCGTCGGGCAATTTGATCGTGTGTGGGCTCCATCGGACCTTTGCTGTCCAAAAATCTGACGGACTTTAGAAATAGAACGTTCAAATTTTTCCGATGGACTCGAGTCGAAATATCCATTTGTCTGTATGCTAGTCCGACGGACAAAAAACGACGCTAGGGCAGCTAATGGCTACTGGCTATGAACTTCCTTATTCTAGTCCGGTCATACGCCATCACGTTCAAATCCGTCAGACTTTGGTGTGCTTGTGTGTGGCCAAGTCCGTTTATTTGGAAAGTCCGTCGGAACTCCACCGAAAGTCCGTCAGGAAGACCGCCGGACCTAGTCCGTCGAAAAGTCCGCTCGTGTGTACGCGGCATTAGATTGAGCCTCTATTTGTTGGTGTGTTTGAAACCAAGTCTCGGGCTGGCAGCCTCTATACAAGCAAGGGAGACCTGGGCATAGACTCAGCAGCCCCTTTGTAGGTGAGCTCTATATGAAAGAACAGGGTCGTTTTTTGGAGCTTGTCCTGAACCTTGTATGCTCCCACCAACTGGATAAAACTATACTACCCAAACAGTATCATTTACTTCAGTTTTTCTCCATTTGTATTTAATAGCAGAGAGACAATATCTTCGTATGTCATTATTCCTTCTGTATATATTTCCGTGTGCTACTTCCCATTTTTGGGATATTAAATATAAAATGTACAAATTGGCTTTTTGTGTACTAAGCAGATGATTCATAACTACCAGAGAGACTGTTTTGCTACCGATGTATTAGCAGTGCATGCATGCTCAGTTGTAAATGCAGTGCTAACCTGTGCGAGATTGCATAATATGGCGGTGTTTGTGATTAAATCCGATCAGTCTGTTTACTGTACTAGCAGTAAGGATGGAGATGCTGTACTCTTAAATCAGTTGGCCTGTGAATTATTTAATGTAAAGGCAATCAGGATGAGGATTCCTAAATGTAAAGGCACTCAGACTGTGGCTCCTTTCACTGAACTGGCAAAAAGAAAGTGGATTCTTTATTTTAATACAGTTTGTGGATTCTTTACTGTACCAGCAGTAAGGATGTAGATACTGTACTCTAAGAGGAGTCAAGCTTTTGTTTCTTTACTTTATATACAGCCAGGATGTGAATTTCTAAATGTAAAGGTAGTCAGACTACGACTTCTTTTTACTGTACTGGCAGAAAGAGTGTGGATTATTTAAAGGCAGTCAGGTTATGGATTCTTTACTGTAATGCCTTGTACATGCGAGCGGATTTTCTGTCGGAAAAATCTTGGATGGTTGTTCCGGCGGAATTTCGCTCAAGCTTGGCTTGTATACACACGGTCACACAAAAGTTCTCGGAACTTTCGACCGTCAAGAACGTGGTGACGTACAACACTACGACCAGCCGAGAAAATTAAGTTCAATGCTTCCAAGCATGCGTCAAATTGTTTCCGAGCATGCGTAGGAATTTTGCGCGTCGGAATTGCTACAGACGATCGGAATTTCCTAGCGTAAAAATTGAGAACTTTTGCTGGAGGAAATTCGGCCAGCAAAAGTCCAATGGAGCATACACACAGTCCATTTTCCAACGAAAATCTCTCATCGGTCTTTTGCTGGCTGGAATTCCGATCGTGTGTACGCGGCATTAGAGTAGCCAGGCCATGCATCTGTTTTTGTCTAAAATGGTCCGATTTTTTACTCCTGAATATCCTCTCTCTTCTTTATTCCAAATCCATTTTATTAAAGTTTGTCTGTATTATCTTTACAATTACCTAGATTGAAGTGTCGTCCTGGGACTAGGAAGACTCTGAATGCTCATCATGGGTGGGCCTTCCAGCCAATGGATGATAAAACAAGAAATTAGAGAATGCCTCTGGCCTTATGTTACCACACCAGAAATGTACTAACAACCTTCCCGTCTCTCCTCATCCTCGGCTCATCTGCCTCACTAAAGACTTTTCTGAAACAGGAAAATCTGAGCCCGATATGTCATCAGTGCTGTTCAGGGATTTTACTTTGAGGCTGCAGATTTTCTGACCGTCTGTTGTAGCAGAAAACATGTCATTCATCTAATAAGGAGTGACCAATTGCCTCCCCGGATTAAGGATGATATGGTGACATATCACAGTAATTTTTGTTAAATAATTAAAACTCCTGAGACGGCAATTACCAAACTGGAGCGTGACAGTTGTGAGCTGCGGCGCTCCCTGTGCGTTTCCTATTGACAGCGACTGTCCAAACAAAGCGCCGACATATTTACTGTCATTACAGGAAATGTATTCATGGCCCCGGGCGGCGCAGACTTTGTAGCACAGTTTAGTGGAACGCTGGTAATTGCAGCCGATCGGTAAATCACAAGGTGAACCTACGACAAGTGGATTATGTTTACGGGGACGTCTTTGTACAATCCATCGCCATCCTAAAAAAAAAATGCTGAAATATATTTCTGATTCCGGGCAAAAAAGGGGAATCCAATATGCAGAATTAAAGATTTGATCTGTAACAATCTCACAATCTGCAGATCTCAGTCTGTGGGCAGCAAAGTCATTTTTTAGATCCTGAAGGATTCTAATGAAAGCAAAATATAAAATGTATTCTAGGGAAAGGAAGAAAGGAGGTAGTAAGCAAGGAAGGATGGAAGTAAGGAAGGAAGGAAGGGAAAACTCCAACAAGTGAAATCAGTTTTTGAACTGTGCAGCTACATCCAGTAAGACAATGCAAAAAGCAACAATAAAGTGCTATAAAATTGATAATGAGCAATGATATTTCCGTGGATTGGTAAATGACCAGCGACTCTTCCTTATCACTGAATTTTGCACACAGATCACTGCGCTCTTCACACTGATCACTGCCATACCTCCCAACATTTTGAGATGGGAATGAGGGACACCTACTAGCAAATGTATGTAGGCATAGGATACGCCCCCTGCCACACCCCTTAAAGAAGAATGAACCAAAAAAAAAAAAAAAAGGTTAATTATTTCCACAAGGCGTTTTTTTACCACTACTATTCCTTTATATTTGTTTTTGAAATGTACAAATGCAGCAATTTAGAAATTGGATGAAAGATTTAGCACTGGGGAACACTTTTTGAAAGAAAAAAAGTGATTTTTATATACAACTATATAGAACAGACCAACATGAGGGGGGAAGAGGGACAGAGGTACTCTGCACACTGATTACAGACATACCCCACTTTTAAGTACACAATGGGGTTTATTTACTTGACTAGGGCAGCCAGATAACTTACTACCCATACATAAAACATGTACATGCCTTAACTTACTAACAATAAAGACCATGACACCTGCTTGGATGAAAATGGCCGGGACGGCCTTTTATTAAACAAACAACTATAACTGTATTTCACTCATTTTAACCATTTCAACTATTTTTAACTCTCCAGTCCTCATCCAAGCTAATGGTTGCTGGTCCCTGACGACCCCATTAACTTAATGAGCCTGCAGCCCCCTTTTAAATAGCATCTGCCCCAGCCGCAAACTTGCCTCGGGGACTCGCTACTGACCGCAGACCCCCATAACTTGATACCCATTGGCCGGACTAACACCAGCACAATAGCAAGGGCTCCATAACTGAGATGGGTCCCATATTTTTAAACCGCTCCCTTCTTTTTACTACTCTATAACCACAATGTCGCCAAGGACCCAACCGTACCTCATTCTTTTGACATCCATCCTCTGCTCCCTTCTCTCAGGGCGGGCGGGCGGGCGGGAACGTCCTTCCACCTTGCTGCCCAGACTGCTTGTGATTACCTATCTGCTGACTACCACGAGGCATCTACTCCTCCCCCCCCTCTGCTCCCCACCAACCAATCTGGTAAGTGCAGAACAATTTTCTACCCCCTCCTCTAATTAACCAGTTCCTCACTCCGTTACTTGCACCCTGTCATGCTTTGTACTTTGCCTCCATTGCACTACTGCTCCGTACATGTCTAAAGCTGGAAAGTGCAAAATCAGGCTCACTTCTGCATAGAAACCAATGAGCTTCTAACCCCAGTTTGTTCAATTAAGCTTTGGTAATAAAACCTGGAAGATCATTGGTTTCTATGCAGAAGAGAGCCTGATTTTGCACTTTCCAGCTTTAGTAAATAAACCCCATTGTGTACTTAAAAGTGGGGTATGCCTGTACTGTACTCTTCACACTGATCACTGCACTTTTCACACTGATCTCTGCACACTGATTACTGCGCTCTGCACACTGAGCTCTGTGTAGCACTACCCCTGAAGGAGCCCTCTTGGTAATTTGTTTTTTTGTTCTGTGTCCGACAACCTGAGCCCCCCTTGCACTCTGGAACATAAGTGTGGATACCTCCACTATTAATTGGTATCAGGAAATAGACACAAGACCATTTAGATGTATGAGATGAACTCAATGTATTGGTATGGGTATGTAGCCATGGCCCAGACTTTCCGGGAGCCCGATGGGGACTACCGGGGGTAGTGATGGCTGACATACATCCTCAGGGTGCAGGTTTGTGGGCATGGTGGGTGATGAACAAGAAAGAAGTTGGGCACCAGTAACTTTTAAGCTTTAAACAATAGAGAAGTTTATTTCTTAAACAGGAAAAATGTGGGAGAGAGGGGAATAGGGCACAGGACACCCTTAGTAGTGATCAGCAACAGGCAGATTGGCGAACGCCTTAGAAAAAAATAGGTAAGATAAGGCAGACAGCAGTACAGGAATAAGAGCCTTTAAGCTGAACCAGCACATCTGCACTTTGTAAGCCAAGCTGTCTCCTCTAGTAACTGAGCTGTACTCACTTATTCATGCACTGATTCCCTTGGATGAGTTCTCTCTGAAGTCCTCCCAGCCAGTTCATAGCCTCCAGCTCATGAAAAGTCCCCTCTGGTGCTGCCTTAGAACTCCATCCCTTTAGAATCGTTACCGGATCTTTGGCAGGCTTTCCTCTGCATAAACGTGAACAACCAGGTAGGCCTTGGTTAGGCTCAGCAGCCGGCAGCCACCTGGATAGGCCCCAGGCTTCGGGCCTAGCAGCCAGGAACTCTACATACAAAACAAACCAAAATCAGCACTGTCCCCACAACAACTTTTTCAACAATGTCAGTCTATATGAATGTTTCTTGCTCTAGGTGCTGCAGCTCTCTCATAAATCCACTGAATGGCGGACGTAAATATCAAAATGTACAAAGGAAGAGAGAGCGCAAATCTGCCCTAGTATAATACTGTTTTTAATAATAAAATGTAAATAAAAGGATCGAGGATTGCACTCACAAACATTGAATGTAAATTTGCATGTACAGCTCGATTCAAGCCTCCTCTCCTGGTCTGTGTAAATCGATTGGCTCACAAGGACTTGCGGTGTAGTGAAGGGATGTTAGTGTTGATTCTAGGAACCTACTTCCTTATTTCACACGCTGCTCAACATTCGCATGAACTAGCCGGAAAGGGGAATCGCGGTGAGTCTGCTATCTCCTCTAACACATGTGAAACCGGTTGCTATGACACGTTTTGGAGGCGCGGCCTCCTTCTTCAGGTAATGCCCTCATCACCTCTAGTATTCCTATATACGTGACGACCCATGTCCCTCCTCTTAGTTAGCCAATGGCATTACCACAAACCAGGAGCACGGAGTTCACTGCAGGAAGTGTCTACAAAGAGGGGGGGTTTCAAAGATTAGCAACAGCATCCTAAACTAACTTTTATACAGATGTATATACATTGATTACCACTACCTTTAATATAAAAAATAATAATGATAAGACTAATCTTATCATATACTATTTAAAATTGTTAAAAATTATATAAAATGCTATATAGAATAAAAAATATATAGCATATATTTATCTATCATATTATTATTATCAACAATAGAACAGGCTGTGAGAACATTATCATATATTTCATTAGATTCATAGTATATTCTAATAATCTATCCTAAACGTCATGTAGGTATAGATATGGTTAATAGTATTTCATATTTGTATTTGATTTATAGTATTTAATTTTTTAATTTTTCTTTTTTATTGTTTAATGTTTAATTCTTAATGTTTGATTTTTTTTTGGATTTTATATGTGTATATAGTATTAGTTGGTATTTCATAGTTTTTCATTTATTTATTATTATAATTTTTTTTTATTTAATGATTTTCAATATCTAGTTCCTTTTTACATATAAACACTATAGTATAAGAATAAATAAGAAAAAATAATAAGAAAAAAATATAAAAATATAATGAAAATGAATATAAATAAATATAGTTAAGAAAGAGGAAACACTGTGGGATAATGTAATGAGAATATCTCATATAAGGGCACCTATCTCAAGCCTTCCGATGTCATGCTATTTAGGGTAAATATCCAAAACGCGTTTACATAAACAAACAAATCGTTCACCTTCCGGGATAGACATATGCCAAATAATTCCAAACCTTCAGTACTGCCCCCATGTTTATGTTTGAAGTGACGTGGCACACTATATTTCTCAATCTTCTTCTCTATAAACCTAGCGTGTACTCATCACTCGCACTCTACATACACCATCCACCCAGGCCGTAGCCCTGGGTGGGAACACTCTACCTGATCACCTGACTTCTTTCCATTAAATACCTTTTCCCAGCATGCTTATGATTGGTTGAGAAAAGTATGTTTATCCTAACCTGAACTTCACTGTAACTCATCACTCTAATGTCAAAGGCATTTGACATTAGGCACCACCTACAAAGGTACCACCTACTGACAGAAGGGAGAAGCCACAAATAAATGGAATTAACAGAAGTCATGCAATCACTAAACACTACAAATTAGCTAGACTGGTTACCATCCAGCACAACTACATTTAAGTCCTGTTCTAGGGACAAGGGTGCTACAGGTAAATGGTGGTTTTAGTATAAATGAGTATACATGTAGCACCCTCTAGTGTGCTAGTGTATATAGTTGTAGTGTGGGAAAATGTGGGTTGAATCTGGGTCAGGGCTGAGTGACTCAGGAAGGCTGGATGGCATCTCTGGGGATTTCCCCTGCTTTCTGTGTAGCACTAACCCCGAAAGAGCCACTTGGCAATTTTGTTCTGTGCCTTAACACTAAGAAAAACCTGAGCCCCTCTGGCACACCTGTTTGAATGAAAGTTACTAAAACGACAGTAAAGCACCGCTAAAAATAGCGGCCCTTTACTGCCGACACCCCACGGCCCCAGTGTCAAAGTGCCCTAAATGAACATAAGTGTGAAAACCTTTAACTTGACTGTGAATTGGTATCAGGAAATAGACATAAGACCATTTAGGTGTAAATTAACCCAGCAAGCAGCATCTCTGGTGACCCCCTACTTTCTGGGACCTTGGAGAAGCTGCCAGAAGTAGAGGGTGGAGTATAGGAGGAGCTGCTTGGGGTATTGATGAGGACCCCAGCCAATCCCCAACAAAATGGGATGGCAGGGGGAGGGCCACCTCATAAATACTCTTAAATCGTGCCAGCAGGGGGCAGTTGGTTGGAAGATGGAGAGGAGTGCTGAGGAGGGTGTTTGTGGCCCCTTTGAGGGTGCCCCCTAGTCTGGGGGGGTGACCTCGGGCCTAGGGCTCTGGTGCTGGAGGGACCTTCTACAACATACGGAGGAATCCTTCCTGGAGGCACGGGAGCAAGGAGAGGACAGCAGGGGAAGCTCAGCATGTCCAGGAGTTCTCCTGAGAAGTCAGCCAGGTGGGCTCATGAGTGAACAGTCTGGAAGGTCTGTGGAGAGAGAGTGTGTCAGTCTGGAAGGACTGTTGAGAAGTAGCCAGGAGGACTAGTAAAGGGGGCAGTTGCAGCCAGGCAGGCTGGCAGTGCCTGAAGAGGTTGTTCTGAGATCAGTAGCCACAGGGATGTAAGCTGGACACTGGACTTTGCTACACAACCAAGGGGCCTGTGTCCCTGCCGGTAAAGGGCTTTTGCTTTGATCTGGCTGAGTGTCTTGTCAGATCCACTAAAGTGTCACGGCTGAGTTTTTCTGCAAGCAAGTGTGCTGGAGGAATTAAGGAGTGTATATAGACTGTACATAGGAGACGTTGTCCCTGAAGTTGTTAAAGCGGAAGTAAACCCTGATGGGTTTACTTCCTCTTTGTTTCCCTGCAAAGGTAAAGCATAATGCACTACTATGCATCGCATAGTAGTCCGTTATGTGTCACTTACCTGACACAGGAGCCAGCAAAGTCACCAATGTCCCCTTGTGTACGGAGCCTCCATCTTCTTGGTGGGTCTCGCTGCTCCGGCGATGTCAATCAACGGAGCCACGATGCCATCACTCCCGCGCATGCGCACAGGAGCCGCCACTCGCGGCATACAGCCGTTAACAGCAGCGCTTTCAGTGCGCCTGCGCGCCGCTGTCTACGGCGCATGCACTGTAGACAGCGGTGCCTGTCCTTTGGCAAATATCTCCTAAACGTGTAGGTTTAGGAGATATTTCTTGGGCCTACAGGTAAGCCTTAATCCAGGCTTACCTGTAGGTCAAAGTGGTTTGTAAGGGTTTACAACCACTTTAAAGTCAAGTGGGCATCCCATGATACCCCTACTCCTCATCCAAGGTCTAATCCCTCAATAAAACAACAAAACTACGGTAAGTGTTGGACTGTTTGCTGACTCTGAGAGACTGTAAAATTTGGTGTGACTGGCTGTGCAGGGTGGGGTGATACCATTTCACCTGCGGTTTCTTAGGCACAGTCTGCTAGACAGTATAATCACTCTGTCAAAGTAACTTAGAATAGAGTTCTGTACCACTAGACTGAATCAACACATAAATCAGCAGAGTCAGCAATTAACAATGCATATAGCTGTCAGCGCATCTGGACTCAGCACTCTGGATCCTGCTCAGCCTACCATTATGCATCAGTGATGCTGCACACTGGACAATGATGTACTGTACACTCTTAGGTCTCCCTCACAGCAAGAGGAAGCTGTGTCCTCTACAGTCTGAGAAAATGCAGCTCCTCCCCTCCTCTTGGCAATCTCCCTCAATGCAGTCCAAAAGCTCTTGATTACAGTAGCGTCTCTCTCCTCTGGACTACAGTTCCCACAGTGCAGGTCTGCCTGACTCAGCAGCTCCCTCCTCTTGCTGATATAGTTGTTAACCAGCTCAGCACTGCAAGGCAGAAGCTACAGAGAGCAGCTGCAGCCGGTGTTTCTCTCACTCCATTCTTAGCCAAGCACCTTGCTACATCTTTACACTGATAACTGCATTCTTCACACTGATCACTACACTCTGCACCCTGACCTCTACACACAGATCACTGCACTCTACACAATGATTACTGCACTCTACACACAGATCACTGCACTCTACACACAGATCACTGCACTCTACACAATGATTACTGCACTCTACACACAGATCACTGCACTCTACACACAGATCACTGCACTCTACACAATGATTACTGCACTCTACACACAGATCACTGCACTCTACACACAGATCACTGCACTCTACACACAGATCACTGCACTCTACACACAGATCACTGCACTCTACACACAGATCACTGCACTCTACACACAGATCACTGCACTCTACACACAGATCACTGCACTCTACACACAGATCACTGCACTCTACACACTGATTACTGCACTCTGCACACTGATTACTGCACTCTACACACAGATCACTGCACTATACACACAGATCACTGCACTATACACACAGATCACTGCACTCTACACACAGATCACTGCACTCTGCACACTGATTACTGCACTCTACACACAGATTACTGCACTCTACACACAGATTACTGCACTCTACACACAGATTACTGCACTCTGCACTTTGATCACTGCACTCTTCACACTGATAAATGCATTCTAAACAATGATCACTGCACTCTACACAGATTATTGCACTTTGCACACTAGTCACTGCATTCTGCACACATATCACTGCACTTTACACACTGATCATTGCACTCTGCACATTGATTAGAAATCAAAAGGAAGAACTCCGGACAGCCGCACACCGGGAAAATAAAATCCAAAGGGTTTATTTAAAAGCAAAAAGACACTACAATCCAAACACGGCAAAAAGGGGGGTACAGAACTGACGCGCTTCGCACTGTATTTCAGTGCACTGAAATACAGTGCGAAACGCGTCAGCTCTGTACCCCCCCTTTTTGCCGTGTTTGGATTGTAGTGTCTTTTTGCTTTTAAATAAACCCTTTGGATTTTATTTTCCCAGTGTGCGGCTGTCCGGAGTTCTTCCTTTGTGCTATTAGCCAGCACCTGGGGCTCCCACACAGGAGCAGGAGCATTCGCTTGTAAGGAGAGTCTTGGAGCGGTGGTTGTTTGTTTTTCATCTACACAAAAAACTCTGCACATTGTTCACTGCACTCTTCACACTGATCTCTACACACAGAATACTGCATTCTACATGCTGATCACTGCACTCTACACGCTGATCACTGCACTTTCCATACTGATCCCTGCATTCTACACACTATTCACTGAACCTTTTACTGCCATACTATGTGAGCCATGGGGCAAGTCGATGCACGTGTGCCACAATGGAAAACCCTTTGCAACTGCAAATTTGCAAAAAGCAAATCTCATGTAGTAAATGTAAGGAAGGAGTTAAATGTTAAGTGACATCTCCAAAGAATCCTTCAAGCAATGGTGGAACGATTGGTGTGGTAAATGATCTCAGCGTGCGGTTTGTTGTCACTTCTCAGCCTGCTATTCCACAAACATTCATTTCCCATCATTACCCGGATAACAATAATTCACATCAGCTGCTTCACTAAACCAAATTATAGATAAAAGGAGATCCAATGGCCGAACCGTGCCAATCCCACACACAGAGCTCATTATGCAAATCATGCAGGTGCTGCTCATTAGATCGCTGCCTGGCTATCCTGCCAGGAAAACAGGTAAAGGAGACAGAAAACATTTGAAACTCACTCCTAGCTAAGAATAAAGGACCAAAATGATACCATCCTCTCCCTTCTGCTGTCATTATTATCCTCACCATTCCCCCATTTTTTTTACCATCCTGTATTTAATGTCCCCTACATCCAGTCTTTATTATTCTTCCAATCTCATCATTCTCTCTTCTTCACCATACTCTTGTCTTTACATTTCTCCAAGTGTTACCACACTCCTATCTTCACTATTCTCCCATTGTCACCATACTCCTGTCCTTAGCGTTTTCACATCCTTACCAAGATCCTGCTATTATTGTCCTCTCATCCTCAGCATCTCCATTGTCCTTCCATCCTCATACTCCTGTCCTTATCACTGTCCCACCCTTACTATATTCCTGTTCTAACCCTTCTCCTACCCTGACCATACTCCTGTCATCACTATTTAACCATCCTCAACCATACTCCTGTCCTAATCCTTCTCCCACCCTGACCATACTCCTGTCCTGACCATTCTCCATCCATTGCCATACTTGTGTCCTTAACATTCTCATTTTTCAATTCTCACTATACTCCTGTTATCAGCATTCCACTATCCTGTCCTAGCCATTCTCCTACCCTCACTATTCTCACACCCTAACTATACTCCTGTCCTCACCATCCTGTCTCTCATTTTACCTTTGTCCTCACCATTCCACCAGCCTCACCATACTCCTGTCCTAACCATTTACGTGCCTTCACCATACTGTTGTCCTCTCTATTCCCCAATCTTCACTATATTGCTGTCCCCACCATTCTCATTCCATTGTCATATTCCTGTCATCATAGTACCTCTGCCTAGCAGCATTTGGGTCAAGGGTTCGAATCCCAACCATGACACTACCTGCCTTGAGTTTACATGTTCTCCCTGTGCCTGTGTGGGTTTCCTCTGGGTACTCCTGTTTCCTCCAATGCTCCAAAGACATGCTTGTAGGTTACTTGGCTCCTGTCTAAATTGGCCCTAGAATGTAAGTTAGGGGCCTTAGACTGTAAGCTCCTTGAGGGCAGGGACTGATGTGTAAAGAGATGTGTAAATTGACGGTGCTAAGTACCTAAAATAAATACATAATTCTTTCACGCTCACCATTAGCTGTTGCAAATTCCTTTGAACTGGGCAGCAAAAAACAGTTCTTATTTCAGACACTTTGTTACCGGTCACCATTCTCTGCATATTATAGTTTTCAGGCTGCCTTCTAGCGGTTAACATTGTTAGGGACTCAGAGTAGATAATCTCTCCAATTATGAACACAAAGAGTTCCAAGAGTAAAAATAGTCAGTGGTGGGTGGAGGAAGCTGTTTGAGGAGCTCGGAGCTGCTTTGTCTGGCACCCAGCGGTTCTGGCTCTGTGAAGAAGAGTCATCCATTGGAGCCTCGAGGCTGATGGCATGAAAAGGCTTCACTTTGCCTCCTGGCATCGAATGACTATGACCGAGTCCTGCCGGGATCCTGGCCACATCACACAGACAGCTGCCTCCACCTCCTTCTAAATAAAACTTAGAGGAACTCCAACACGTCTGAGTGGAAAGTTTCAGAGTCGTGAGGAATCTGAAAAGAGATCAGTAAGGATCCGCCACTAACAGTAATTTGTGAATTTTGTGAATTTCACTAATTAGGTAAAGTTTAAAAAAAAAATCTGAACTTAAACTTGAATTGCATTGAAGTCAATGAGGAATGAATTTTGATGGTCACATTTTTGGTGAAGTTTGTTAATTTTATCTTGAAAAAAACGAACTGCATTTTTTTTGTGTGTGTGTGTTTTTTACTGTTACTTGATCTTTTAACATAGAACAGTGAAACGTCACAAAATATGGAAAAAAAAGAAAACAATTGTATATTATCACTTTAAATCTTGGCCCCTATTTTTCTTCTCATTGTCTAAAATAAAAAATAAAAAATTATTATACACATGCACAGCATTTACCTAGAAAAATGGTGACGTATTCAATACTTACTATTTTACCTGCTGTATATATAGATATATAGTATAACATCTTCCGATGTTAAAGGAAATACTGTGGGTATAGAATTGGGTATATTGGATTGTACGATATTTTTTATTTTTATTAATTATTTCTTTTTTTTATGGTTGAACTGGATGGACTTGTGTCTTTTTTCGGCCTAGCTAACTATGTAACTATGTAACTATGTAAGCATGATGTGTTTTTCATCTGTTGCATTGGGTTTCCTTGGCCAACCACTGCGTGGTCCTCAGCTATGCCCGTTTCTTTGGGCTTTATTCAAAAGAACTTGAACAGAACATCTTGAAACCCCAGTCTGCTTTGAAATCTTTGCCGGGGGAGACCTTGCTGATGCAGTATAACTACCTTGTGTGCTCAGTCTTGTCATGGTGTATGCGGGTTCATGCACAGATGTCTATTCAAATCACCCCCAAAGTCGCCAAAAGTAGTACAGGAACTTCTTTTGGGAATCGGTGGGGCACCACAAAGTTGGCGCTGCACTGATTTGGACGGTACTATTACTGGCAATAGCCACTGATTTGGCTTGCGATTTGACATGTCAAATCGCATGCCAAATCGGACAAATGTGAACGTGGGCTTACTCAGTTTTAAGCCTCCTATTCAGCTGTTTCCTGTTTCAGTTAATGACCGCGATTCAGCCTCCATATGAAATTAATGCTCATTTGCACCTGCTTGGTAAAATAGTTTTTTCATACACCTGCCTCTAATCCTGCACACTTCTTGACTTTGTCAATTGTAAGAATTGATGCTGGTTTGAAGTCAAATGTAGTCACACCAAATATTGATTTAATTTAGATTTTTCTTCTGTTCGCTCACTTTCCATTTTGCAAATAATAAAAGTAAAAAATTAAAATATATATTTTTGTATATACAGTATGCAAAAATAAACATATAAATAGGAAAACTAATTTAAAAATAAACATTAAAAAGGGAAAACTAATTTAAAAATAGCTAGCAATGTCTTTCTTTGAGGTTTTTCACTTTTTGGTATTTTCTTTTGTTTTAGAGACCAACTGTGAAAGAACAGATGTAAGACCTTTACAGTGGGCGCTGTGTTAAACCCTTGCTCGATTGCAGAACCTGGGCCTCTGTCACTATCCAACAATTCTGGGTCCTCCACCAAACTCTTTGGTCTTCACCACATAATAACAAATAACAACAGGATATATAAGTCCTTTATTAAAAAAAAAAAAAAAAAAAAAATGTCCCACGAAGTCCATTCATCTTCTTCTCTAGCTCCGTCGAGGATCGAAACCCCCCCCCCCCCGCAGGCCACCACCGATCCGCTTTCAAACAGGGGGGGTGGGATCTGTTAAACCTTGTTAAAGGGGGCTTCAAGATTCCTATAAGCCCCCCGCCCACAGACCCCCCCCGCCCACAGACCCCCACCGGGCAAGGGTTGTGGGGATGAGGCCCTTGTCCCCATCAACATGGGGACAAGGTGCTTTGGGGGGCTACCCCAAATCACCCTCCCCATGTTGAGGGCATGTGACCTGGTACGGTTCAGGAAGGGGGGGCGCTCTCTCGTCCCCTCTTTTCCTGCGACCTGCCAGGTTGCGTGCTTGGATAAGGGTCTGATATGGATTTTTGGGGGGACCCCTACGCCATTTTTTTTTTTTTGGCGCAGGGTTCCCCTTAATATCCATACTAGACCTGAAGGGCCTGGTATGAATTTGGGGGGACCCCCATGCAATTTTTTTAAAATTTTGGTTTGGGGTTCCCCTTAATATTCATACTAGACCCAAAGGGCCTGGTAGTGGACTGGGGGGGTCCCATGCCGTTTTTTTCAATGACTTTTATCTGTATTGCCGGGACCCGACAATTCGTTATA
Organism: Lithobates sylvaticus; assembly: GCA_028564925.1. NCBI lineage: Eukaryota > Metazoa > Chordata > Amphibia > Anura > Ranidae > Lithobates > Lithobates sylvaticus. Next base: position 172,087,606 of record CM053029.1, read on the forward strand.
GCTGCGAGTACTTTTAAATTACTTTTTTTCCTTTAGAAATGTAATTTTGTGCAGGGACTGTTCTAAACACGGGAAAAATGCGCCACTTTACAGGCATACTATAGACACCCCCCAGGTACGAAACTTAAAGGAATATTTCACTTTTATTGTAAAAAGAAAAACCGCGCTAACCCAAACAAAAAGAGAAAACAACAACTAATAAAAAGGCTGCAGTAATGTGGGATAAACACGGGACAAATAGTAACAAAGAAAAAATGCCCCAAAATTTTAAAATATAAACAATTAAAAAACTTATGAGAAGTTTCTATCAAATCACCAAAAAAAGGATGGGCAGATGCACCCTATGCGATTTTATTAGAAATCGCAGGATATTGATTCGCTAGTGATAAACACAAACTGGAATACGTTGATATCAGTCCATATGTATAGGGATGATGGTGATAAACACAAAATTAAACATTCTTTGATAGATCGATCTCCTTAAACCACCACTGTGCTCCACATCTATCTTAAGTGCCACCACCAGTATGTTAGCCGCTTACCAGATAGTGGATTTTATAAGGCAATCAAAAATCCACCCAGCAAGGATCCTTGCACATTGATACGGACAAACGCCACAGCAGAGTTTCCTCCAGTGTAAACCTTAGCACTCAGCGGTGCATGTAGATCGCAGCAGCATTGACCATAAACAGTTAAAAAAGACCATAGCATAATACTGTATGGATGGCTTTAAAATGTATTTAAATGAAAAGTTATACTCACAAATTGGTTGTGAAAAACAAGCATATAAAACAAAAGAAGCCGGCCAGCATCAAACGGAGCCCTTCCTCTTTCCTGAAAAAACGCGGTGACGTCACTGCACGTCCTCCCAGACGCGTTTTGTCATCAAGTAGACGTTTTCACTAGTGAATCAATATTTCACTTTTATTGTTTCACTTTAAGCATTATCACTGCTCGCGAAAAAACATGTTTTTAAAACTTGTTTTTGATTGATACATGTCTCCTGGGGCAGGACCCAGGTCCCCAAACACTTTTTATGACAATACCATGCATATAAGCCTTTAAAATTATCACTTTTGATTTCTCCCATAGACAATTCATTATAGCCGCTAGTACTTTTAAATTACTTTTTTTCCTTTAAAAATGTCATTTTGTGCAGGGACTGTTCTAAACACTGGAAAAATGCGCCACTTTACAGGCATACTATAGACACCCCCCAGGTACAAAATTTAAAGGAATATTTCACTTGTATTGTTTTACTTTAAGCAGTAAAAAAAAAAAAAAAATGTCATTGATACATTTCCCCTGGGGCAGGACCCGGGTCCCCAAACACTTTTTATGACAATAACTTGCATATAAGCCTTTAAAATGAACACTTTTGATTTTTCATGTTAATGTCCCATAGACTTTAACGATGTTCCGGCGGCTTTCGAATTTGCCCCGAACACTGCATATTGTTTGGTGTTCGCAGAACATCCGAACAACCAAAGTTTGGCCCAAACTTATGCTCAGGCCGAACAGTTCGCCCATCCCTATTCCATACTGCAGTAGCTATTCATTTGGAACCACTAATCAATATGAGGATAGGAATTGCCTATCTATAACATTTCCAGAACAGTATCATTCTCATTCTTCATTCTCACTAATTCTTTGTTCCTTTAAAGCCTCAGGAACATCCCATTCTTCTAGTGCTTGGGAAGCCTGGTCCCACCATGTTTGAAAGTCCTCTTCCCCAGATGAAATTGAAAGTCTTCACTGAGAAAAATCGTGGCGTCTTCTGATATCCATGATTGATGGGGACAGAACCATTCCTGACAGTTCTCCACTAGCTTCCTTACATCGGTGAAGAAGGAAGCAGGAGGTAGTCTTGAAGTAGATGCAAGAGCGATGTTGTTTGCATCAGTCCCTGGTGTAGTCTGACTTGGGCTTCCAGGGTTAACGTCTGACACTTGTAACTGGATTAGGCAGGCTTCGACTTCTTCTGTTAGGTGTATCCTGTCTCCCAGGAAATGAGTGGGAATGTCCCTTTTCCATTCTAATAGCACATAGGTACAAGCAGCAGCTGGATCCACCTTCGTGTCTAGAACAAACACTCTCTGCTCAGGAGTTAGTGTCTTTACCACTTGGTAAATTTGCTCCTTAGTTCATTCGGCACATGCAAGCCCTAGACACAGCTCTGGTTGACCATTTTGCTCTTGGCACCATTTAACAGCTGCAGCAGTGTCCATGTCGACTTCTCCTGGCTGATTAAGCACATGTAGCACTACCCCTGGCCCGCACGGCTGCGTTTTTTATAGATTGTGACAGAGAGCGGGGGGAGGAGATCCCTTGCTCACTGTCAAAATGAAGATTATGGGGGAGGGGGCGGTGCAGCAGCTGGTGCATTTGTAACATGTTACACCTTCAATATGGGTATAACATGTAACATGTTACAAAAGGTGAACTTATATTTTAACAATAGTAATAGCACAATTTAGCATACAAAGCACTTAACACTAAGGATTAAGCATCAGATGACATTTGGTGTCGAGATTAGCATAATCAGTAGCAAGGTCACTTCTAGTGCAGCAGTGAGTAGTAGTAAAGTTGAATCTACTGAGTGCTGGAGATTTACTGCCAGAGCGCATTTATGGTGGTGATGCTAGTCCTAGACCAACTGGGTATACACTGAAAAAGAAAATGAGGATGGTTGCAGAGGGGCAGGGGGACAAAGGGGGTTTGCAGAATAATTATTACAGGAAAGGTAGTCCTTTGAGATATTATTTTCTGGGTGTGGTAAAGGTTTTCTATAATGCAGTATTGGGTTGTTATAGGTAAAGTCTAGATTTTGAATAAGTGCGGTATAGAATGGTTCAGTCCCTGCCAGTTCAAAGGATGCTGCAGTGCCCTATAGACCTGTAGAAGGGGGCCTCCATTGGTCTCTCTGTAAAAGTCTTAGGTGATCAGTGGTGGGAAGCCGGCAGGCCGAATATCCAGACAGAGGTGCTCTCTCTCTAACTTCCTTAGTTCCAAGAAGAAGAACTTTCTGAGGCAGTTTAATAAAAATATTTTTTTCCACACCTCCTTCTGTGCAGTGGTATTTGGAATTGGTAGTGTAAGGAGTTTATTTGTCCCATGATATGGCTGCCATCTCAAACTATAACTCCCAGGATTCTTAGAGCGCTACATAGAAGGCTATGGGCTTGCTTGGCTTTAGCGCTCCCCTGCTGGCTGGAAGAGAATGGTGCAGCATATTATCAGTATCTCAGTAGAGGGAAAGAAGAATAAAAAGCAATGTCCCCTTCTCCATATTCCTGTAGCTCAGCACCTGGCTACACTTAATAGCAGCCAGCAGTGGTATTTTACAGAAAAATTAACAATTTATGGCGGTTGCACTGACATGAAATGTTTGGCCTTCTATTTGCTTAATGTCACTTGATAGACAAGAAACATTTTCCGCTTTGAACACTTTTTAAACTTTGAAATTTTCACAGCTTTCAAGGTCAGAAAGAGGGTAGAATAAGATGACAAAGCAGCATTACAGTAAAAAGTGAGGCACGGAGTGGAAAAGGACTGAAAGGAATGATAACGGAGGGCCGGGCATGACAGTGTGGAGAAGGAAACACAGGGTAGGGTTAATCTTACAGAAAGTTTGTGAGGAAAGAAGTGGGAGGAGGATAAGGAACTTTGTGGAGAAAGGGGAGTGGTCGTATATAAGGGGAAGGAGGTGCCAGGAAGGGGGCTGTTAGAAGGAGAAACCACAGGAGGAGGCAGTTTTCCCACCCTCCCTCCCTGTTTTATGAGTATGTGTGCAATATAAATTGGTGGTCTGATTGTTTTCTTTCTGTCAGAGGGAAGATGATCGTCATAACAGCATGGATGCGGTTACTTGGTTTGGCGGTGTTGCTTGTTGGTCTCTGATGGTGGCGGTAAACGTACGTGAGGAAAACGGGGTGGGGGGCTCATCTCAGTATCAGCACCTCCGGTGTATTCCAGCAAGGGGTCTGGAATTTGGTAACGGTGGCACTGCTGGATAGTGGGTGTATACGAACGGTACAGCTGAAGGTTAACAGGTTTTAAAATAGTCCCGCAGTGGGTGGTGTTATATTCATATGGAAAAAAGGTGGGTCGCCGTCAGAGACCAACAGACTGGGTTAAAAAGGTTATGATGGGTGTGGTTTATGTGATTTATTATATATTTATATTGGAGTTATTTTGGTTGAATTGTTTTAATAAAGGCTGTTATGGCCAGTTATACTCCAAAAGCGTGGTCTCAGTTATTTTAGGGGAGTAATAAGGGGAAGGGGAGTATAGGTGCATAACAGTTAGAGATGGGGGTCATTTGTCTTACACTGGTCATGCATCTATTTAAATATCCCCAACAAGTTAATCCGTTTGCTCCGGTGTTTGGAAAATAATTGTCCTCCTCTGAATCCTTTAATATGTACCATACCCTCCAAAAAGACAGACAATCTTTTTCTACTTGCAGGATATTGTCTGTCTTCTAAGAAGCCTCCTGACATTAAGAACTGCTTGGAGTCTGCATTGTTCCTAGATGAAGCTGAGGATTGTGGCGGATGGACACATTCTGAGGGATTTATTCTTACATTGATCAGTGTTACATTAATCAAGATACTCCAATAACTATATATACACACAAGGATAGTCCACACACACACAATTATATTCTGCACATACACTACACACAATGATACTCTGGATACAATAACCTGGACTGTAGCTGATAACAGCTGTGGAACGTTTTCCTTTAGTGCTGCTGTATTATCCTTCTGCAGTGTAGACAGGGTTAAACTGAATATTCATTATTGCAGCAGTGAAACAGTCATTTTTACTTAAGGACCACCCGCCGCAGTTGTACGTCGGCTGTTTGAAGTTGAATACAGTTGTTATGGCAGCAGATAGCTGCCATAACCCCGGTATCTTTTTCAACAGCGAGCGTTGCGCTTATAGATAAAAGTGGTCTCAGCAGTGGATCACTTCCCGTCATGCTCCGGTGGTCTCCGCTGCTTACCGGAGCCATCGGTAGCGGCGGAGACGTTCGGGTCCTTTCCCCTCACAGGCTAGATGCTGAGTGAGGGAAAGATGGCCCTCACTCGGCTACACACCATTGGATGGCGAAAGCAACGTCAAACATCACTTCCGCCCAATGGTCTTAAAGGGGAAATGTCTTTTTTTTTGCAAAAAAAAGACATTTAATTATTTTTTTTTCTTTTATTGCATTTTAGTGTAAATGTTAGATCTGGGGTCTTTTTGACCCCAGATGTCGCATTTAAGAGGTCCTGTCATGCTTTTTTTCTATTATAAGTGATGTTTACATTCCTTGTAATAGGAATAAAAGTGACCCAAATTTTTTTTTTTTTTTAAAGGACAGTGTCAAAATAAAAAATAAAAAGTAAAATAAAGTGAGAGCAATAATTCTAGCACTAGAACTCCTCTGTAACTCAATACTGGTAACCTGTAGAAATGTTTAAATGTCGCCTATGGAGATTTTTAAGGGTCAAAGCTTGTCGCCATTCCACGAGCGGGCGGATTTTTGAAGCGTGACATGTTGGGTATCAATTTACTCGGTGTAACATTATAATTCACAATATAAAAAAAGGTAGGGTAACTTTACTGTTGTCTTATTTTTTAATTAAAAAAAGTGTATTTTTTCCCCAAAAATTACGCTTGTAAGACTGCTGCGCAAATACGGTGTGACATAAAGTATTGCAACAACCGCCATTTTATTCTCTAGGGTGTCTGAAAAATATATAATGATTTGGGGTTCTAAGTAATTTTCTAGCAAAAAAAAAATATTTTAACTAGTAAACACAGAGGGGGGGAATTTACTAAGATGAATGTGCTGCTCCGGTTCATACCTTAATTGGTGCGCCAGAAAAGTCATTAATAGAACGTGCGAACCGTCAAACTTTGAAGCGCAAAACGATAATAAATATGCAAACTGCAACTGGTGCTAGGGTAACTGCGGTTTTCTCATTGATAATAGAACACGCCCAATACAATTGGTTAATTTCATCTCATTTGATGTGTCTTGTTAGGCAATTAGTAGGTTAAGTAACCCTTTTGATGCTAATCTCATTCCTATTACTTCTAATATATCTTTGAAATGTGTTTTTTTTCTACTTTTAGCCAAATCTTTATATACATTACAAAGAACAGAGAAGTGTTTTTAAACCCAATAAATTAATATTTTCAGATCTTGATCTTTAAAGGTGACCATACACTGCAATCAGTAAGATCTAAAAAATTATTTGATTTAGTGCAAGAGCCTGTTTGATTTCCTATAATCTGAATTAATTGTTCAAGTGCATCTTCCTATTACCTACTTTGACAAAATATCACACATCTCACATACACAGCGGTCACCTAGCGGTCATCTAGCTGCAGGAACCCAATTTTTAGGGAAATTAATAGTAAAGCAGATGCAGATTTCCAGGACTGGACTAATAAATGTTTCTAGTGAAAGGCAATGGGTGTTTTCTATTAAACAAGGTCTAAATGGGCCATTGACACGCATCACAGCGAGGATAAATCCCTACCAATGTATTTACTTGGGGACACACCGGTCAATCTAAATAGCTTCCCCATTGGGTAAATTGCACTCTAGTATTTTGCTCTGTACACCCCAAATTATTAGGTATCTTGGACTTTGGGGTCTATTTCCTAAAGGCAAATCCACTTTGTGCTACACTTGGAAGTGCAGTTGCTGGAGATCCGAAGGGGACATGTAAGGAAAAAAAAAAGAAAGAAATCAGCATCTTTGCTTCTACATGATTGGATGATAAAATCACCAGTGCTTGCCCTCAGATTTACAGCACGTACACTTATATTGCGGAGTGGATTTGCCTTTACTAAACCCCAAAATACCTAATAATGTGGGGTGTACACAACAAAGTGCTAGAGTGCAATTTGTCTAATTGGGACAGTTAGATTGGCTTGTGTGTCCCCAAGGAAAGACATTGGTAGGGTTTTACCCTCACTTCCTGTTAGGCTGTGACAGGAAGTGAAGCCAATTTTAAGAAAAGGGACACAAAGCTCAACCTAAATAAGACAAGCAGGGATTCTAACACTCACTTGGTTACCCTAAAATGCCCACAATTTGAGGGACCCCCGTGAGTCCGGTCGCGGGTCCTGCGGACTTGATTGCCGCGGGGATACCCGCGCTCGTCTCACGGGAAGGCTGAACGGGGAGATGCGGAAGTAAAAAGCATCTCCCTGTTCTGCCTAGCAACAAGTGACACTGATCTCTGCTCCCTGTGATTGGAGCAGAGATCAGTGTTCACTAAAACACAACCACGCCCCCCACAGTTAGTAACACTCCCCTAGGAACACTTAACCCCTACACTGCCACCCCCTGGTTAGCCCCTTCACTGCCAGTGTCATTTACACAGGAATCAGTGCATTTAAATAGCACTGATTGCTGTATAAATGACAATGGTCCCAAAAATGTGTCAAAAATGTCCGATCTGTCCGCCATAATGTCGCAGTCACAATAAAAATCACTGATCGCCGCCATTACTAGTAAAAAAAAAAAATATTAATAAAAATGCTATAAAACTATCCCCTATATTGTAAACGCTATAACTTTTGCGCAAACCAATCAACAATCGCTTATTGCGATTTTTTTACCAAAACTTTGTAGAAGAATACGTATCGGCCTAAACTGAGGAAAAAAATATTTTTTTTATATATATTTTTGGGAGATATTTATTATAGCAAAAAGTAAAAAATAATGAGTTTTTTCAAAATTGTCGCTATTTTTTGTTTATAGCGCAAAAAATAAAAACTGCAGGGGCGATCAAATACCACAAAAAGAAAGCTCTATTTGTGGGAAAAAAAGGCCGTCAATTTTGTTTGGGAGCCACGTCACACGTCCGCGCAATTGTCAGTTAAAGCAACGCAGTGCTGAATCGCACAAAGTGGTCTGGTCTTAAGCCAGCAAAATGGTCCGGTCTGAAAGTGGTTAAAGTGGTAGTAAACTCTCTTCTTTTATTTTTACCTACAGGTAAGCTTATAATAAAGCTTACCTGTAGGTAAAAAGAATATCTCCTAAACATGCACTGTTTAGAAGATATTCTAGAGAGCAGCAGCCAGTAACGTCACCAGTGCATGCGCTCAGAAGGAACAGCATACCCATGCCATCCCTTCAGAGCTGTGTGCCACAGCGGACACTCTTGCATGCATGCGAGGGAGTGAACTCATTGCGGCTCGGCCAGCCTTTCACTTTCCAGTGAAAGGCTCTGGGAGGGTGTCAGGACAAATCTGATCATTGGACAAGCACTGACCATGCTGTGTTCTCCTGCTTAGTGTGTTCAGTTTTTTTTTTGTTTGTTTTTTAAATCTTTATTGGGTTTTGTAAATTACATAGGCAAGTAGCAGGTACATATTGAGGCGTACATAGTCATGTCATTATAAAGAAGAAAAAAGGAAAGAAATACAACATTTGGATGATGCGATAGTGTATACCTTAGTGCCTTTCAGGAGTGGAAGCAACATTTGTAGAACTTAATTTGTAACTTTAATCAATGAACTAGCTATAACAGTGGTTGTGGGTGAGATTGAGGGATGCGGAGTCGAGAGAATCAGGAACGTCAATGAGCCTCAGGTGTTTGCTTACAGAGTTCAGGGTGGAAAAAAAGCCGAAGGGTCAGACAGATCGGATAATTTAAGGTTGCCTAAGGAATTTGTAAGGTTTTGTTTGAGATACCAGTGTGTATAGCGAAATAGTTGCATGAGCTTTTGTAGGTCCTTTTGATCGAACGTGTGTTCCATGAATGTACGCCATCTCTTGAAAAATCGTGAGGTGGAGCGAAAGTGCAACACAATAGTGTCTAGTCTCTCCAAATAGAAGAGTGACAGAAGTCCTTTTTTCACAGCCGATAGGTTTGGCGGTGTTGGCTTGATCCAATGTGACATGATAGTTCTGCGTGCTACCAGAAGGCAAATATGAGTCCAGTGGGAGACGGAGAATGGACTCTTTGCTGGTGGAGTGGGTAAGGGTGATTCGCAGCCAAACAGGCATATTAGGTGATGTCTCGGGATCCGTATTTTAGTGATCTTGCATATAAAGTTGAGCACAGAGTCCAAATATATCCTGATGGGCTGGCACTCCCAAAGGCAGTGAAGGAGTGTGGGCCGCGAGTGTGGAACACCAGGGGCACAGTTCTTGAGTCGGTTCTGCCTTATTGATGCGGTAAGGGTAGTATGCCCTGTGGATAATTTTGAATTGTGTTTCACGCCATGTTTCGGAGATGGTAAGTTTGTGCACTTGTCTGTACCCTTCTAGAATTTTCTCCGGAAGATCTTCATCTTCGAATATTTTAGACCATGTTTGGAATGGCTTGAGATGATATTTGTCCTTTTGATGGGTAATGAGGTGGAAGTATAGGCTGGAAATTGAGTAGTCGTCTCCGTGTAGTATAGTATCGATAAAGGACTTTTGGAGGGGATCCTTCCCAGGGCCGCAGCACGATCGTAAATAGTTGACTAATTGGTGGTAGAAGAAGAGGTGCGTCAAAGGTAAGGAAAATTTGCGTGATAAGGTTTGGAAGGATTTGAATTTGCTAGGGTTAGTAAGATACAATGAGGTAACTTTAGTAAGACCCTTAGTGCTCCATTGTTCAAAGGCTCTGTGTAAAGTGGACAGTAGAAACATGGGGTTACCTTGGATTGGCAGATGACAGGAAATACTGGAGGGGAGCCCCAGTAGTCTCCGTACTTCTCTCCAGGCTATATGATGAGTAGATTTGACTTGAGGTGAGGTGGTAGTTTGTTAGGATTTGAGTGAAGAATGGCTGGAAGGGCATGTGGAGAGGTCGAGGCACCCTCTAGTATGGTATTGGAGTATCTAGATTTGCCAGATATCCAGTCAAGGCCCTGTCTAAGTAGGCAGGCAAGATTATAAAAACGTATATTGGGCAGTCCAGCCCCCCCTTCTGACCTTGGGAGACATAGTTTTTGTAGTGCAATACGTGCTTTTTTGCCAGACCAGATAAAGGCGGACAATGCCCTGTGGATTTTGTTCACATGAGAGTGTTTCAATAAAAGAGGTATGGTCTGCATTGGGTAGAGTAGGCGTGCAAATGACACCATTTTGAAAAGGTGACATCTCCCAAAGAGTGAGAGGGGGAGGGCTGCCCAAGCTTCCAGCTCCTTTACAATTTTGGATATCAATGGTGGGAAGTTAAGTGTATATAGGGAGGAAGGTTCTCGGCCAATATGAATGCCAAGATACGTTATCTGTTGCGTTGCTATGGCAAAAGGAGACAAATGTTGCCATTTAATAGACATCCTGGGTTGGAGTGCTAGCACTTCACTTTTGTCAAAGTTAATTTAAAAGCTTGAACAAAGTCGAAAAGTCTGGAAGAGTCCTTTGAGTCTGTCAAAGTCAGAGAGGGGGTTAGTGGAGAACAATAATATGTCGTCAGCGAATAGGGCGGATCGGAGAGTTTGGTTACCTATTGTTATGCCACTGACCAGGTGAGTTGAGCAGTCTGGATAAAGGTTTGATAGCGATGTTGAAGAGTAGGGGGGATAGTGGGCATCCCTATCTCGTTCCCTTTGTCAGGGGGATCGTATTGGAGATAAAATCGGGAGTCACCAAACGTGCAGTTGGGGATTTGTACATTTGTTGTAGAAATCGCATTATTGGGCCCGCAAAAACCAAAGTCTGCCATCACTCTGAATAACCAGGACAAATTAATATTGTCAAATGCCTTTTCGGCATCAAGTGACACTATGGCGTCGTCTTGTTCAGGGTGTGATCTAGCATATTCCAGTGCTATCAGAACCTTCCGTATGTTTAGAGTGGCCGAACGCCCCTGGACAAAGCCGGATTGAGCCGGACGTAATAAAGAAGGGAGTAGGTGGGCCAGGCGTGATGCAACTATTTTGGAAAGGATTTTAGCGTCCACATTGATTAAAGAAATTGGGCGGTATGATCCTGGAAGTGAGGGATCTTTACCTTTTTTGGCGATTAGTCTAATATGTGCCTGTGTTCCTGTCGGGAGATAGGGGCCACCGCCCCACATAGCAGCATAGACACGTGTCAAAGTGTTGGGGAGAAAGTCTTTTGTTAACGGCCGTATAGCCATCTGGGCCTGGGGTTTTGCAGATGCCAAAGATTTGATCGTCTGTTGGATGTCCTCAATGGTGATGGGAGCATTGAGAATTTCTAGATGAGCCTCCTGAAACTTGGGTAAATGTACCCCAGCTAGGAGGGCTTCGGCAGTTGATTGGTCATTCGGGTCTGCAGAGTATAGAGTAGTGTAATAGTCTTCTAGCAATTTACTAATTTCAGTAGGTGTGATAACTAGTATGCCGTTTGCATTTTTCAAAGTTGAGATATGGGTGGGTCGTTTTGGTCCTGTGCATAACTTCGCCAGTAGTTTGCCCGCCTTGTTACCAAATCTATGAAAGTGCAAAGAGGAGTAGGAAGTTTTAGCTATCTCTCGTTTGGCTTTTCTCCAGGCGTGTATGTTGTGTGGTGTACGATTAAGTGTGAGACGTCCGTGTGCTGAGCGTAGAGCCTCGCTGGCTTGCATGTAGTGTTGTTTGGCATGTCTCTTAAATTGGGTGGTATAGGAAATGATTTTTCCCCTCATGAAGGCTTTGCCAGCCTCCCAAAAGAAGTTTGGTTCAGTAAGATGTGTTGCGTTAGTAGAAGCATATTCTGTCCATGCTGTATAGAGCAGGTGGCGAAAGTCCTCATTGTCAGCTAGGTAAGAAGGGAAGCGCCATATGGGTGAGGGAGAGGAGGGTTGGGTATTGATCATGTGTACTGCAATGGGGCTATGGTCCGATATTCTGGCGTCGCTGATTTCCGAGTCGCATAGCGTCGGCAAAAAAGCGGGAGAGGCGAAAAAATAGTCGATGCGGGAGAAGGAGTTGTGGGGGCAGGAGTAAAAGGTATATTCTCGGTCTGTCGGATGTGTTAACCGCCACACATCTGTCAATTTCATGGATGCAATGGATTATGCTAGGAGTGTCGAGGCTGGGGTTGGTATGGTGGTTTTGGCAACCTTACGTGTCTGGTTACCTGTGCGATCAGCTAGTGTGGACATAACAGAGTTAAAGTCTCCGCCTACTAGGTGTAGAGTTTCTGGGGCATCTAATACCCATTTCACCATGTCTTGAAAGAATGAGGTGTCTGGCGAGTTGGGAGCATATATATTAGTGATAGCTACTTCCTTGGTAGCTTAGGTTACATGTAACGTAATTTTGCGGCCCCTCAGGTCAGTCTTAACGTCCTTGATAGTATGTTTCAGGTTTTTGTGGAGCAGGATGGCTACTCCAGCTTTAAACCCTATGGCGGGTGAACCGTAAACAGTTCCCACCCATAATTTACGTAGCCGGGTCAGGTCATCTGCGGACAGGCAGAGCTACATCTGTCCGGAGATGCTTCAGGTGTCTAAGAATTGCCATGCGCTTCCATGGAGAGCGAAGCCCCTTAACGTTCCATGACACAATCTTTAGGTGATTCCAAGCGTTTGAAGAGGCCATGTCTGCTGTAGTGGTATATTTTGATTTAGAAGTTTAGAATGAAACCTCCCTTCAGGCATTACGACATCAAACCGAGGGTCACCAAAACATTGTATGTTTCCTAAGGTTATAGGTACAAAACAGGTAAGCATGAATATTGCATACATACAACTAAAACGAAAACAAAAACAATAAAAAAAACAGCGTAACAGAGGTCAGGTGCATAAAGCCCCTGACAGACAGCAAATACTTCACTTTTTTTCCACATGAGGTGAAATCGTATAGCAGAGCCCCTACCAGTCGCCTGCTCCTCTCCTAGGGATGAAGTGTGAGCTTTGGGGGGGGGGGGGGGAGAGGGAGGAGAGAGGGTGAGAGGGAAAGGGTAGTAGAAGGAAGTTCACTACATAGGTGGGGGTTAGTTGGGAATCTAGGCAAAGGGTAGTTGAGAGTATAAATGTTACAGCTCATTTCCAGGGTCATCTCAAAGAGGGAGCAGGATAATTGGCTAGCGGCGTGAACCCTGGGGATGACCGTGTATGTGGATAGCCGGCATATTAGGTGATTTAAAGAGAGAAAATACGAAACAGGAAAATATATCTTAACACCTATATGTAAGGGGTGCAGCGTATTAGCCCAGTATGTGGAACACAGAGTTCCATCAATGTAGAAATATGGTGATATTACCCGTTTCACATGGGAATCCGCAGATAGTCAGTCTCTGAGGTTGTTTCAACGATTGCCAGAGCGATTTGCCTTGTGGGTGAACCGACTGCGTTTGTAAGGCAGCTTCATTGGGCTGCTGTGGTGTTTGCGGGATGAGGAGGGAGATGTAGCCGGCGACGAGGAGGAACCTTCTGCAGAGTCTGTGTGTTCCATTTCTGTGCCAGATGCAGCGAGGTATTAATCTGCTTCGTCAGGCGAGGTAAAGTTGAAGTGTTCTCCTGAGTGAGTTTGGATGCGCAGGATAGCCGGATAGGCCAGGGAGAACTTCACTTGGTTGTGATATAATGTTGAGCAGATTGTGGAGAACGCTTTGCGTCATTTCTTTACCTCCATTGAGTAGTCTGCAAAAAGTAGTAATTTTGCGCCATCTACAGACAGGGAGCGTGTGCGGCGGAACACTTGCATAATAGCAGTTTTGTCAGCGTAGTTCAGATACCTGACGATGACCTGTCTGGGTTTGGCACAATTTTCTGTGTACTGACCGATGCGATGGGCACGTTCGACAGTGCAGGGTATGCGTAGCCCCAGTTGTTCAGGAATGATCTTAGCGCATATATTTGTGAGCTGGGTGTTGGCGACTGATTCTGGCAGGCCAATTATGCGCAAATTGTTCCTCCTGGAACGATTTTCCAGATCGTCTAATTTATCCAATATTTCTCTGTTTTCAGCAGTTAGGCGAGCTCTTACAGCAGAGTGGGCAGTGGTATCATCATCCAGGGAGGATATTCTGTCCTCTACCTGGGTTATTCTCTGGGCTTGGTCCTGCACCTCTAGGTGGAGCTGTTCTAGCCCCCTGTGCACCGCTGTATCCACTGTGGCAGTAAGGGTGGGTCCCAGCAGGGCAACTACTGCCTGGGCAATGCCTGCTGGTGATGCAGGGTCCGGGGTTTGCACTCCTGGAGGAGCGTGTGATTGTGGGGATTCCGCCGGGCACGGAGCAGCCGCCATATTGGCTGTGTCTATAGCCACGTCTCCCACAGGGGGATCGAGGGGGAGACCACTTGGGCGTAGGATCGCTCCACAAAGCGGTCCATTTGTGCCCACGGTGTAGCGGGGATGTATGGGGGTTACCCCGATGCTCTGGCCGGGCTATTTAGCGGGATTCGGAAGGAGGACGGCGGGAGCTGTGCACAGCTACCGCTGTCTCATGTGGCGCCGGAACCGGAAGTCTCCAGTGTGGTCAGTTTTAAATAGGAAAGCAAAGGGAATTTTTAGTTAAATACCGAATGTGGTATTTGTTCGATTTAGCGGTAATTACTGCATTAGTTAACCTGTTCCTGTCCGCGCTATAGCCGAATGACGGCTACAGCACAGTGGCGTGAGATGGATCTACATCTGGGGACATTGTTTTAAATTTTATAATAAAAGAGCCCCCCGTCCCAAAGCACCCTGCCCCCGATTTTGAGGGCATTTGGCCTTGTATGGTTCGGAGGGAGCACCCCCCCTTTTCCTGACATGCAGGGCGGCATGCTTGGATAAGGGTCAAATTGATATTCCTATCGCACTCATTCCTGGTATTTGTGGCTCGTAACAAAATGGCGGGTGCTGCAGCGATTACCAGTCGGGTCATGGAAACATCAAACAAATGTACACAATTGCGAGGTCGTGCGATGTTGAACCCAAACAAAATTGATGTCCTTTTTTTCACACAAATAGAGCTTCCTTTTTTTTGTTTTTTATTTTTTGCGCTATAAACGAAGAGCGACAATTTTGAAAAAAACACAATATTTTTAACTTTTTGCTATAATAAATATCCAATTTTTATTTTTTTTTTAAATGATTTTTTCCTCAGTTTAGGCCGATACGCATTCTTCTACATATTTTTGGTTAAAAAAATCGCAATAAGCGTTTATTGATTGGTTTGCGCAACGTTATAGCGTCTACAAAATAGGGGATAGATTTATGGCATTTTTTTTTTTTTACTAGTAATGACGGCGATCTGTAATTTTTTTTCGTGACTGTGACATTGTGATCGGACACTTTTGACAAATTTTTGGGACCATTTACATTTACACAGCGATCGTGCTATAAAATTGCACTGATTACTGTGTAAATGTGACTGGCAGGGAAGGGGTTAACACTAGGGGCCTCAAAAGGGGAGGAGACCGATCAGTGTTCCTCTGTATTGGGAGCCGCGCAGGACCCCTTCGTCAGACATGCCTGTTTACACACACAGATTCATGGTCCTGCTGTGTTCCTGAGCAATCGCGGGTGTCCGGCGGACATCGCGGCCTGCCGGGCACGCCCACCGGGTCCCGAGTGACGCCGCAGGCGCGCGCGCGCCCCCTAGACGGCCGGGAATGGGAGGACGTCATATGACGCCCGCCCAGGATGGGAGATCCCATTTGCGGGCATCATATGACTATATGCCGGTATTGAAGTGGTTAAGGATGCAGTGGCTGGCTTCCCGGCCCGCTGCTTAACAACCAGCTATTCTTCACACAGAATTTGAACCCGTCTAAAAATGTTGAATTTGTTAGAAAATGAATACCAATAGCTAAATAATATTTAACGAATTCCGAAACCACACTAACCAAATTCTGTAACGAAAACGAAATTAGTAACATAATGAATATATACGAAACAAAACACATTTTTCGGTTCTGCACATGTCTAATTGATACTTCTACACACATGCTTTACACACAATAATACTGCAAACACCCCCTAAACACAATGATACTTAGCACATACTATGCTATTTCACAGTGATACTATGCACACACACTATACACAACAACAACAATAATATTCAGAAATCACCCATTATACAAAATGATACTCTGCACATACACTACATGCAATGATACTCCAAATGCCCACTACACACAAAGATAATCTGCACACACACTACACTACACAATATGATCCTCTGCACACACACACACTACACACAATGGTACTCCGTGCTCACACCACACACAATGATATTACCAACAATATCATATTGTTAATTGCTTTGTCACAAATAAAAAAACTCAAACAAGCTCAGCTAAAAATTTGGCAATTACATTTTACCAGCTATGAGCAGTCAGAGTATTTGATTTTACAGATTTTTACGTTTTTAGCTGCAGCATGCTATTGGTGGAGAAATTCTGCGTGGAAGGTGCAGACGACAGATAAAAGAACCTTCCACTTGAATTTTGGTGATGCCATCAGTTATGATTAAGACACATTTAATATTTGCATTACGTTAAGAAATGCCGGTTAGAGAATACTGGCCAGTTTTGGTGTACAAGCTGCTATCGGAGCTGATGGTGGGTGAAGAATAAAACCACATTTGATGTATTTAGCTCTCATGAAGTGTAAAACATGAGACTGGCTACAGATTCCGGCAAACGTCGTAGCAACACAATTTTAATTGGCTCCTCCAGAGAACAAAAAGCTTCTATGGCTGATAATTGGTTATTGGGGACTAATCACAAAATGAAAGAATCTTATTTCTGTACAACAAAAGAGTAGCCATTATTTCATCACCAGAACACATAATAACAATGAACTTTATCCTTTGAAAGTGATTATGATAATTATATAATTGTATGTCACATTATCACCGAGATGAAAGAGCCATGATAAAGATACATCCTCATCTTCTGTAATGGAACATCAAAGTCTAAGGAGACCATTGTGAGAGAAGTTACACGATGGGTGTGTGATAGGGAAGCTCCATCTTCTCTGGGGCCACAATATACCCATGGCTGGGGCTGCTGTTCCTCTGGCTCCCCCAATTTGCTAGGCCAAAATCTGCCCAGAGCTGGGGCCACTAGCCCTTAGTCTCTCCCACTTTCTCGGGCCATGATCGCCCCCCCCCCCCAGCGGGGGCCGCTATTCCTCCATCTCTCCCATTTCCCCCCACACACCGGAGGGGCCATCTAATGATGAGCCCCCCACACACTTACCACCTCCATAACTGCTACCGTCACTGACCAAACAAAACAAACACCGCCATAGCCTGAAAGGTTGACACCTCATCCTTGAAGGCACCTCCACACCCGCAGGGCCGACTGAATCCCCTCCTACAAACCCAAAGACCAAAGGACAATGCCCACGTCTGTTACATAGACCCTTTCTCCCATCCAAAGCCCACGTTCATCCTCAGCTCCCTGTGATGCAAATCACAACCCCCCTTTGCCCAGACTGACCATACTATCAACGTGTCTGGGAATGTCCCCCGCAGGTCGGTCATAACAGCTTCTATGTCCGCAATCAGGACCCTGATTGTCCGAACTCCCATTTCGCCACCACCACCTTAGATGCCCCTTACCTCAAGTGGCCTATCCACCCTGCAACTCGCTCAACCTCTGGGACCAGCCCAGTAAACCCCACTTTCCACTTATCACTAAAATGATACGGCTGACACACTTTTGGAGTGAAATGGGACGTAGCGTGCCATTTATTAAAAATAAACAACATATCAACATTCCTTACAACAGAAATATAGAACAGTATGCATCCAATTTGCATAGTAGGAGATTGTGACCGGCTCTCTATGGAACCAGTTCACACATCTGCGCTGCGGTTCCAGTGCGAATTGCACAGGAGCCCTGTGTGTCTTTTGGTCTGTTTCAGGTCAGAATGCATCCCAAAATTTGGACTGAAATCGGACCTGAAACAGTGAATGGAGATGCACTGGATTCCTGCTGTGAGCCGATCAGTCAATAAAGGGCGCAGGAGCGCCGCCCCTCTCCTGTCACTTTCTATATACCATAGATAGATTCATCATGCATTGCATGAATCTATCTATGGTCGCTGCTGACACCCCCTATTCAGGTGTCCGGCCCCTTTTCGGTCACCGGGCGCCTGAATTACAGCGGTGGGGGTGTTTTTTGGAAACACCTGATTAGCGCCGTAGGCGCTAATAGGCGTCCAAAAAGGTGACAAGCGGGCGCAACGATGTGCGTTCCTTGTCACTCAGCACTGATGTTAGCAAACCGAAGGAATTCAGTTTGCTAACATTGTACTGCCCCTTAGCAAATCAGGAGCACAGGTCTGTGTTACCTGTGCCCTGATTGGCTGAAATGAAAGACGCTGTGATTGGGCGCCTATCAGGCGTCCAATCATAGCAGAGGTTGAGAGGATTAGAGGAGGAGCGGGCAGGAGAGGAAATGGAGGACACGATGCCGCCGTCACCCGAGACAAGGT
The DNA here is from genome assembly GCA_028564925.1 of Lithobates sylvaticus. NCBI lineage: Eukaryota > Metazoa > Chordata > Amphibia > Anura > Ranidae > Lithobates > Lithobates sylvaticus. The sequence continues at coordinate 172,105,951 of CM053029.1, forward strand.
AAGTGCAGGGCGGGGGGGGGGGGGGGCACAGTGGCAGCTTCTTTGCAGAAGCCTTCTTCGCAGGGACTGTTTTGATGGCAAAGTGGCTGTGTTTTGATGGGCAAAGTGGCTGTGTTTTGATGGGCAAAGTGGCTGCGTTTTGATGGGCAAAGTGGCTGCGTTTTGATGGGCAAAGTGGCTGCGTTTTGAAGGGGCAAAGTGGCTGCGTTTTGATGGGCAAAGTGGCTGCGTTTTGATGGGCAAAGTGGCTGCGTTTAGATGGGCAAAGTGGCTGCGTTTTGATGGGCAAAGTGGCTGCGTTTTGATGGGCACAGTGGCTGCATTTTGATGGGCACAGTGGCTGCGTTTTGATGGGCACAGTGGCTGCGTTTTGATGGGCACAGTGGCTGCGTTTTGATGGGCAAAGTGGTTGCGTTTTAATGGGCAAAGTGGCTGCGTTTTAATGGGCACAGTGGCTGTGTTTTAATGGGCACAGTGGCTGCATTTGATACAGTGGCTGCATTTAATGAGCTTTTTTTTCTGAATTTTTCAGTTTATTTGCGCCCCCCCCAAAAATTTTGAGCACCAGCCGCCACTGGAGCCGATGCGTGTTTTAGTGTGAACCCAGCCTTAGAGGTGATCAGCGGAAGCTCCTTCCTTGTCTGGCTGCTCAGCTCCTCCTATCTACCGGCTCTGGCTTATGTGTGTCAGGGCACATCCACCGATTGCCTCTGAGGCTGGGTTCACACATGTGCAGTGAAAATTGAAGCTCCGTTTTCACAGCTAATTGACCAAGTAGTTTTTCAGAGTTTCAGGTCAGTTTTTGATCTGGATCAGGTCAGCATTGCATTAGTATAAGGTCAGGTTTACATCAGGTCAGGATTGTATCTTGTTTACAACTGAATGAAGCATTTCCATAGAAGTCAATGGGCCTGAAGTCACACCTCAGCCAGACCGCACTGCTCAGAAAACTGACAAGACTCTTTTTCAATTCGCACTGAATCCGCACTCCGGCTGCACCAGACATACACTATATTGTCCAGAGTATTGGGATACCTGCCTTTACATGCACAGGAACTTTATTGGCATCTCAGTCTTAGTCCGTAGGAATTATTATTGAGTTAGCCCACCCTTTGCAGCTATAACAGCTTCAACTCTTCTGGGAAGGCTGTCCACAAGGTTTAGGAGTGTGTCTATGGGAATGTTTGACCATTCTTCCAGAAGTTTGGGGTGGAGGAGCTTGACTGTCCAGAACCTAAACTCAATAGAACACCTTTGGGATGAATTAGAGAGGAGACTGCGAACCAGGCCCTCTTGTCCAACATCAGTGCCTGACCTCACAAATGCGCTTCTGGAAGAATGGTCAAACATTCCCATAGACACACTCCTAAATCTTGTGGACAGCCTTCCCAGAAGAGTTGAAGTTGTTATAGCTGCAAAAGGTGGACCAACTCAATATTGAACCCTACGGACTAAGACTGGGATGTCATTAAAGTTCATGTGCGTGTAACGGCAGGTGTCCCAATACTTTTGACAATATAGTGTATATGAACAGGCACAATAGAGAGCAATGTTCTTTCACATGTCATGCAAATTGAATGCGGTGCAAAATGCATCCAATTTGCATATGTGTGAACCTAGCCTGAAAGATTTAGAGGAAGACCACAGATCAGTAGAAGCTGAGTGGACTGTCTGTAGTCTTGTGAGTGTATAACTGGTTGAGGTTTCACATCACTGGATTCCTCGACACCCGCTGGCACACAGTTTTCTTTTCAAGATTATAATTGATAAGCATGTGGAATATCCTATTCTGGCGAGTGCATAGTAAAACAGGAGTTTAAGCACACGCTGACATCTGCAAGTGGTGGACATTTTTCATCTTCACCTCACTTCATTATTATATCATTGTTTGGATTTTTTTTTTTTACATGTTTTAAGTGCTGCAATTGTGTTCAACTAGTCATACCTATAATTAGGGTTGCTAAGGAGTTCAACTGAAATACATTTTTACTTTACTTTTAAAAAAAACTTTTCCTGTGATATCATTTACACAGGAACTGCTGTCAGCGCTCTCTATACACAGAGCAAAGCAGCAGGTCACATCAGGAGAGCTGCTCTGTATATGATAGTGTAAGTAAAATCTGGTACAGAGACATACAGGCCTTGAAAGGTAGTAGTATAGTTGAAAGGTCCAGGAGTACACAGTTGGACAGTCCAGGAGGGTACAGCTGGGTGGCCCATGATGGTACAGCAATGGAAGAACTGGAGGATCCAGGATGGTACAGTTGGATGGTTCATGTTGATATAGTTGGATGATCTGGAATTGTACAATTGGAGGATCCTAGATGGTACAGTTGCACAGCCCATAGTGGTAAAGTTATAGGGTCTGCAATGGTACAGTTGGAAATTGTGGGATGGTACAGTTGGGCAGTCCAGGATGGTTTAGCTGGATAGTCCAGGTTGTAAAGGCTGGTAAGGTGAAAATGATAATACATTTGAAGAGTTTGAAATTATATAGTTGGACATTTTTGGATAGTATAGTTAGAAGGTCCAAAATCGTACAGCTGGATACTCCGGGATAGTATAGTCGGATGGTAAAGTTGTGTGGGCTGCTTTGGAACAGTTGCAATATCCAGGTTGGTACAATTTAATGGTCAGGGAAGGCTCAGTTGGATGTTCCAAAATGGTACAGTTGGACAGTCCAGAATGGTACAGCTAGGCGGTCCAGAATGGTACAGTTGGACAGTCCACAATGGCACAGTTGGGTGGTCAGTACAGTTAATACTTCCATGATGGTACCGTTGGATGGGTTGAAATGGTACAGTTGGACAGTCAAGGATGGCATAACTGGATGGTCCAAGATGGTACGTTTGAAAAGGCTATAATAGTACAAATGGAAAGTCCAGCATCTTACAGTTAGATGGTCCACAATGGAACAGCTTGAAGTTACAGGATGGTACAGTTGGAAGGTTTGGGGTGGTACAGTTTGTTGGTCCACAATGGTACAATTAGATGGGTTTTGATGATGAATTTTGATGGTCCAGGATGGCACAGTTGGATGGTCCAGCATGGTACAGTTGGAAGGGTTGGGATGGTACAGATGTACGGTCTGGGGTAGTAAAGTTGAATGAGCTGAGATGGTATATTTCGATGCCCCGGGTTTATGTTTATGCTGGAATCCATCAATACTGGGGTGTCTTCACGGCTAAGCTCACCATTCTTTTTTTTCTAAATTCCAGCTTCCCTATGTACCAATATACCTTTATTGTACATCTGCTACAAATAAGAAAACGCTTTCTTTATAATTTAGAACATGTATTACCTCAGCATCCAGGTTACTCAATAGAAAACTCCCCCATTACTTCCTGGTATTCGTCCTACTATTTGGGATGGGAAAATATTTAATAAACTAAGGAAGTAGTTCAGCAACTGGCCTCATTAACACGCATCCTGCACCTGACCTCCCTCTCCAGGAGATTGTTCCTGGCCACCTCTGCGGTTTCATGTTTATCCAATGCAGGCAATGTTACTGAGCACTGTTCTTCCCCTATACAAAGCCAGTGTCTTCCTCTACTGATCAATCATTTTGTATGTCACCTTCATCTTGCATAGATCGTTCATTTGGTAGCATGTGCGGGAACTGAACGATCACACAACCGCATATGTGGAGCAGAGTTGTAGTGTGTCCTTGGAAGTCTGTAAAGCTCACCATACACTATACAATCTGAATGCACAATCTCCTTTAAATCTACCTATCAACTATTTAGTTCAATGGCCTGCCTGATTGGATACAGAGTGATTGGATAGAAAGGTGTGTCTTCCTATTATACAGTTTTTGAAAAACTAAATGAGATTGTACAGTGTATGGCCCCCTTAATACACCTAAAATGAAATAGTTGCGCTTTCCATGTCATTAACTGTCAACGGCACTCCAAAGGCAGAAGCAAAAATGTATTCTGTTGAGTGCAAAAATGTATTACAAACGTGCTGTAAAAAAAATGTGCAAACCGCAATACTCCAAAATGCCCCATGAGCTACTTTGCTGCATTTGTCATTCTTAGGAAAGCCCATGGAAATCAATGGGCTGCCGCTGCCCTATGCGTGTCGTGGGAAAAAATTCACCAAATACTGTATGTGTGCTCCCACTACACTGTGTGAATGGGACCTGAAAGGGAAATCCAGTTCAACCTCCTTGAACCGGCAATGGATTACAAGAACATTGACAGATGTGGCCATACACTACGCAATCTGATTGCGCAATCTCTGTACAACTTCCTTTAGATTTACTAAAACTATGTAATAGGAGAACCCACCTGAACAATCAATTCAATTTGTATCAAATCAGGTAGGCCCTTGCCTGATAGTTGATGGTGGATCTGCAGGAGATTATACAATCAGATTGTATGATGTATGGGCACTTTAAGCCTGGGTTCATGCTGTAGCAAACACAGACATCGCATGTGATTCGCACCTGCACAGTTTCCAGGAAAGACGTTTGCACGATTCCCCCATCAACACAGACAGTACTGACAGGGGACCGCAGGAACTTCCGGTCAACATGTGATTCGATTTGGGGCCACTCTTCCTATATAAGCGCAGTGGTGATGGTGGACGTTCATACCCCAGATGATGTATTTTTAGACGAAACATGTCGGGTTGAATGCTGCCATCACGACTGCGCCATTTTTATGTCCGATACATGCCTTTGAATACTTTGGAAAATGTGAGTGTTTGATTTTACTTTTGTTCAAATAAACCCCTTGTTTTTAAAACGGTATCACACTATGTGGAACTTTGTTTCAATTCTTGGTTTCAACGTGTGGGCATGAGAAAATTCCTTTGGTTGTTCCTCTCTACTTTCGAGCCTACCTACCTGTCCATGAAAATAAACTACTGACCTGTGCCGTTACTACATCTCCATTGTGGTCGTAAAATGCAGATCACTGATGGCTTTTCACTGCATATGGTGTTTATCAATACAAGCCTGTTTGACTTAAGAGGTGTACCTTTAAAGGTTCATGTTCTTTCACCTTAATGCATTCTATGCATTAAGGTGAAAAAACATCTAATGGTTACCGGCCCCCCAGCCCCCCCCCCCCCCCGGTTTACTTATCTGAGCTCTCAAACGGCCCACGCTTGATCGTTGCCCGGGTTTCTCGGCTCTTCTCGGCTCTTCATTGGATAGATTGATAGCAGTGCAGCCATTGGCCCGCGCTGCTGTCAATCAAATCCAATGACGCGGGCGCCAGGGGGTGGGGTCGAGTCCTGCACTTGAGGGCTATGGATGCCGAATGCATGACTTGGGAGAGCGCTTCTCCCAGGGGGTTATCTGAGATGAGGAGGAGCTAGGAGAGCCGCCGGGGGACCCCAGGAAACACCATTTGGGGCCACTCTGTGCAAAACAAGCTGCACAGTGGAGGTAAGTATGACATGTTTGTTATTTTAAAAAAATTAAAATCGAACCTTTAGTGTCACTTTGAGTCCACCTTTTCTGGTAAGCCTTCACACAGTTGGTGGTGGTGGCCTCACAAGATTTCCTTACATTTTTGACTTACTTCAAATATGTATATTACAAAGACATTCTAGATATGCTGTTTCATCATTAATCAATGTTTATTAATATTCACATGGTTGACTTTACTATGTTATTTGTTATTTGCCATTTGGCGATTTAAACATCTACAATACAATTTTTTTAAATATTTCTATTCATCTTGTATATATTGTTGACACACAGTATCACATTTTCATTTTAGCGCCACATTTTTTTCTATTTTAGTACTGACAGGGGAATCCCTCCTACAGAGACATATGGGTTGATTTACTAAAGGCAAATCCACTTTGCACTACAAGTGCACTTGGAAGTGCAGTCACTGTAGATCTGAAATGAGGGGAAGCTCTGCTGATTTTTATCCTCTAATCATGTACAAACAAAAATGCTGTTTTATATTTTCCTTGCATGTCCCCCCTCAGAGCTACAGCGACTGCACTTCCAAGTACACTTGTAGTGCAAAGTGGATTTACCTTTAGTAAATAAACCCCAAGCTTCCCCCCCTGGGAGAAGACAGTGATTATCGCTAGCGGCAATAGCAGCAACTAACGATAATCGTAAGAGGATTCGGCAGGCTGATGGTACCCAAGTTGATCGATCGATCAACTGGGTACATTCAGCCTGCCCATTAAGGGCTCGAATCTCGGCCGGTTCCTGCTAAACCACCTGAGGTTCGATCCGTGCGCGGCTGGCCTAAGGAAGGGATAAGTTACTATTACAACAACTGGAATCAGAAAAAGGGAATTGTGGGCTTGCAGGGGGGCAGTCAGATTCCTTGGGGAGTTAGAGTGACCAAATAGGTCCCATTTTTTAATTCCTTCACACGTGGATTAACCACTTCAGCCCCGGAAGGTTTTACCCCCTTCCTGACCGGGCCATTTTTTGCGATACGGCACTGCGTCGCTTTAACTGACAATTGCGCGGTTGTGCGACACTGTACCCAAATACAATTTACAATTTTATAATTTTTGTTATTTTTCCCCATAAACAGAGCTTTCTTTTGGTGGTACTCAATCACGTCTGTGGTTTTAAATTTTTGCCCTATAAACAAAAAAATTAAAAAAAACTATATTTTTTTAATTTCTGCTATATAACATATCCAATAAAAATATTTAAAAAGATCGAATTTCTTCATCAATTTAGGTCAATATGTATTCTACTACATGTTTTGGTTAAAAAACGTCACACTAAGCGTATATTGATTGGTTGGCGTAAAAGTTATAGCGTCTACAAACTATGGGATAGATTTATGGATTTTTTCAATTGTTTTTACTAGTAATGGCGCAGCGTTTTTTTTTTCATCTTTTTTTTTTTTATTTTTTTTGCTGGACTGCGACTTAGCGGTGGACAAATCTGACACTAAGTAACACTTTTTGGGAACCAGTGACACCAATACAGTGATCAGTGCTGAAAAAAAAGCACTTTCACTGTATAAATGACACTGGCGGGGAAGGGGTTAACATCAGGGGCAATCAAAGGGTTAAAGCAGAGTTCCACAGAGTTCACTAAGTACTTGTGAACCCCTGACATGCCACATGTAATTTTTTTTTTTGGGGGGGGGGGGGGGGTTGGAGCAGGTACCTAGTTATCACAGGTACCCAGCTCCCACTTCTCCACTTCTCCTGCCACCACAGTGCCGAGTGGAAGTTCACCTCTCCTCCTCCCTCTCTGCAATCTTCTGGAACATGTCACAGTAGGTCGCAGAAGATTGCAACCCGTGGCTCACACATGCGCAGTGCGCGCCGGGCTATGAAGCCACAGGCGGGCGCCCACACTTGCAATGTCGGCGCTGCAGAGAGGAGGGGGAGAGAAGTGAGGCTTTGGGCGGCCGCAGCGCTGTATTGTGGGAAAGGTGAGCCCTGGTTCACATTGATGCTACTTTGAAATCGCGCTACTTCACTTGAAGTAGTGCAATTTCAAAGTAGCAAGGTCAGCGCGATTTCAGGTGCTACTTGATAGACATCTGTGTGGCTTCATGCACAGATGTCTACTGAAGTCGCACCTGAAATCGTCAAAAGTAGTGCAGGAACTTCTTTTGCAAATTGGTGCGGCACTGCAAAATCGGTGTTGCACCAATTATAACAGTGTCATTGTCTCCAATAGGCTGTGACTTGATCTCTCAAATCACATGACAAATCGCTCCGATGTGAACCTAGGCTTTGTGTCTATTTATTAAAAGCCTGCAGCTACACTTTTTGTAGCTGCTGACTCTTAAATGGGTGTGCTCCTAGGGAGTGCTTTCTAACTGTGGGGGGAATGCTGTGACAGAAGGAGATCCGTGTTTCCACTTAGCAGGAACACAAGATCTCAATTTTCCTCCCTCACAGAACGGCGATTTGCCACGATAGGTGGCTCCCAGCAGACATTACGGCCGCCGGACAACTGCTGTGTCCAATCACAGCGGGAATGTGGCTCTGGTGGCGCACGTGCATCCTAGAGCCCTTCAAAGAAATCAGGTACAGGTACATGATTTTGCGCTTAAGGGCTGGGGATCCTCGTCTTCTCGGGTTCCCCACTGGTGCTCCTGGCCCCTCCTCCTCCTCGCTGAGTGCCTCCATAGAAAGCCGCTTGCTATAGGGGCACTTGTGCATGCTTGCTCCTGAGCCGCCTTTGTGTATCCATAAGACACACACAGTGGGTGGATCAGCCCTGCCCCCCACTCTCTCCTTACTGCCTGTGATTGACAGTTCCTGCTGCTGTGCTTCAACCAATGAGGATGGAGAGACCTGGGGGGGGGGGGGGGGATAATGCACACAGAAGGTTTTTCACCTTCATACATAGAATGCTTCAGCCTTTACAATAAGGTGACCAGATTTTAAAAATTAAATCCGGGGACACATTTTATTTTTTACTAGTAATGGCAGCAATCAGCGACTCTTTGCCCATCTCCGCCGCCCACCTCACAGCCTGTGAGGTAATACTGGGTGGGGAGCAGAGGACTTGAAGTGTGTTAGTCCACATTACTTCACACAGAGCTATATTGTTAGTCTCCCAGAAGTTCACACCTATAGGACTTGAAGTGTGTTAGTCCCATCACACACACAGAGCTATATTTGTTTCCCAGAAGCACCTATAGGACTTGAAGTGTGTTTAGTCCCATCACACACACAGAGCTATATTTTGTTCCCAGAGGCACCTATAGAGACTTGGAAGTGTGTTAGACCCATTTACACACACAGAGCTATATTTCTTCCCAGAAGCACCTATAGACTTTGAAGTGTGTTAGTCCCATCACACACACAGAGCTATATTTTGTCCCAGAAGCACCTATAGACTTGAAGTGTGTTAGACCCATCACACACACAGAGCTAGCTATATTTGTTCCCATTACACACGAAGCATATTGTCTATATAGGACTTGAAGTGTGTTAGTCCCATCACACACACAGAGCTATATTTTGTTCCCAGAAGCACCTATAGGACTTGAAGTGTGTTAGTCCCAGTACACACACAGAGCTATAATGTTTTCCCAGAAGCACCTATAGGACTTGAAGTGTGTTAGTCCCATCACACACACCTATATTTCCTTCCCAGAAGCACCTATTAGGACTTGAAGTGTGTTAGTCCCATCACACCCACAGAGCTATATTTTGTTCCCAGAAGCACCTATAGGTTACTTGAAGTGTGTTAGTCCATTCACACACACAGAGCTATATTTTGTTCCCAGAAGCAACCTATAGGACTTGAAGTGTTAGTCCCATCACACACACCTATATTTCCTTCCCAGAAGCACCTATAGGACTGAAGTGTGTTAGTCCCATATCACACACAGAGCTATATTTTGTTCCCAGAAGCACCTATAGGACTTGAAGTGTGTTAGTCCCATCACACACACAGAGCTATATTTTGTTCCCAGAAGCACCGATAGGACTTGAAGTGTGTTAGTCCCATCACACACACAGAGCAATAATTTCTTCCCAGAAGCACCTATAGGACTTGAAGTGTGTTAGTCCCATCACACACACAGAGCTATATTTTGTTCCCAGAAGCACCTATAGACTTGAAGTGTGTTAGTCCCCATCACACACACAGAGCTATATTTTGTTCCCAGAAGCACCTATAGGACTTGAAGTGTGGTTAGTCCCCATCACACACACAGAGCTATATTTTTGTTCCCAGAAGCACCTATAGGACTTGAAGTGTGTTAGTCCCATCACACAGAGATCCTATATTTTGTTCCCAGAAGCAACTATAGGACTTGAAGTGTGTTAGTCCCATCACACAGACCTTTATTTTTCTTCCCAGAAGCACCTATAGGACTTTGAAGTGTGTAGTGGCATCACACAGAGCTCCTCTATTTTTCTTTGCAAAGCACCCATAGGACTTCTTGTGTGTTAGTGGCATCCACACAGAGCTCCTATATATTCTTCTCAGCAGCACCCACAGGACTTCTAGTGTGTTAGTGGCATCACACAGAGCTCCTCTATTTTCTTTGCAGAAGCACCCACAGGACTTCTAGTGTGTTAGTGGCATCACACAGAGCTCCTCTATTTTCTTTGCAGAAGCACCCATAGGACTTCTAGTGTGTTAGTGGCATCACACAGAGCTCCTATATATTCTTCTCAGCAGCACCCACAGGACTTCTAGTGTGTTAGTGGCATCACACAGAGCTCCTCTATTTTCTTTGCAGAAGCACCCACAGGACTTCTAGTGGTGTTAGTGGCATCACACAGAGCTCCTCTATTTTCTTTGCATAAGCACCCACAGGACTTCTAGTGTGTTAGTGGCATCACACAGAGCTCCTCTATTTTCTTTGCATAAGCACCCCACAGGACTTCTAGTGTGTTAGTGGCATCACACAGAGCTCCTCTATTTTCTTTGCAGAAGCACCCATAGGACTTCTAGTGTGTTAGTGGCATTCACACAGAGCTCCTATATATTCTTCGTCAGCAGCACCCACAGGACTTCTAGTGTGTTAGTGGCATCACAACAGAGCTCCTCTATTTTCTTTGCAGAAGCACCCACAGGACTTCTAGTGTGTTAGTGGCATCACACAGAGCTCCTCTATTTTCTTTGCAGAAGCACCCATAGACTTCTAGTGTGTTAGTGGCATCACACAGAGCTCCTATATATTCTTCTCAGCAGCACCCACAGGACTTCTAGTGTGTTAGTGGCATCACACAGAGCTCCTCTATTTTAGACTTGAGTGTTAGTGGCATCACACAGAGCTCCTCTATTTTCTTTGCATAAGCACCCACAGGACTTCTAGTGTGTTAGTGGCAATCACACAGAGCTCCCTCTATTTTCTTTGCAGAAGCACCCACAGGACTTCTAGTGTGTTAATGGCATCACACAGAGCTCCTGGGAAGGCAAGGAGATAAACAGGCAGGCGGCTGGCCGGGACTTGAGCCAAGGCAGAAGAACATAGTCCCTGAATGAGCCTGAAACTGAAGAAATAGTCCCTCCGCTCAGCCCAGAACATGATCAGATCAGAAAGGGGCACAAATAATGTAAAAAAATAAACCCCCATAAGCTAGTAGGAGCGGCAGAGGAGGGGAGGGGGGTGCAATTCAGATTTTTTTATTTTTTTTATTCTGGACGGGCTGTCTTTGAAATTGCCCCAGCCCCTGTTCAAATTCCAATCCGGGGACAAAACCGGGGACAGACTTGGTCTGGGGACAGTATCCTCAATCCGGGGGACTGTCCCCGGAAACCGGGGATGTCTGGTCACCCTACTTTACAACCACTTTAAAAGTGTGTGAACTGAGAAGTCTATAAATCCCCCCCCCCCCCCCTTTCATAGAGAATATTTCTGGCATTATATTATCAGTTTAGATGGCACAGAGCACGCCACTGTTGAAGGCCCATATTATATGGGGGAGGGCAGGCACATAGTTTGACTATCATCCTTATTCAATAACTTTGTGCATGGATATTGAAGGTGTGTAAATTGCAGCAACTAATCAGAATCCACCTTTCTGAAGTCATGTCAGGTTGCTATAGGTTACTGCACTTTGCACGCAGCACACTGCTCTTTCTACATGGGATAGTCATGCTGGAAATATACAATTTAGCTGATATAGATGACAGAGAGAGTAGGAAATTTGCATTTACATATGACAGGTTTTAAATATGTGGTCAGTTTCCCTTTGGCACCCCTGGCTTCTCCAGTTTACTCAAAGTAAAACTTTCATCCCATCTGAAGACTATTATTGACAATGTGACTATAGCCCACCTCATTCCACCATCAGCACCTAATGAGGAGACAGGTGGGCCTCACCACAAGACAGCGACCTCACCAAACGCAGCTGTCTGCCTCTCTAATCACATCTGTGTACCGGATGCTGGCACGGGAAGCGTATTTAGATTTTCCTTTTATTAGTTAATATCCCCGTCCGGCACCCCGGAGCATCAGGCCTCCTTCCTGCCCGGCTCAGCCGTGACTCTGCCACCTCCTACAGGGTGCAGCCTCCCCCTAATTAACTGTCAGAACAGCACAGGAGGCCGGCGTTGGGTGAAGCAATTATTTTGAAGGGTATTAAGTCATCAGATTTACTTTTATCTCGATTGCATTGTGGAAATCGTCTATAATTAATGGCGGGAGCTTATTAGGAAAATGATTAGGCAAATTACACAGGTGTCGGATGCATTTTTTATGATAAATTTGCTGGAACAATCCCGCGATTCCATCTGTTCGCCTTGTATCAGAATGTCACTCTGGAAGGAATTGATGGCGCGGAGTCATACAAAGTTAATGGACAGCCCGCGCACAGATTTATGGAAGGGAGATAAAACGCAGTTTGTAAATAGGTGAAAACGCCTCTTGGGCTTTCTCAAATGTCAGCGTTAAAGTAGCGGTGAATGGTAATAGTGCGCTGGCTTTCATTAACGTCGCACACCCTGCAGGCCCTAATAAGTGGAAAACGAGGAGATGAGTAATGGATGCTCCGTTAATTCACTCTCTTTTCAATGTCACCAGACGTCCAGACAGATGACGATTCACCAGCATCATGTCTAGGGGGTCATTCAATTCAATAACGCCATGACAATCAGTGCTAAATGCAGCTCAATGTGTGCCCAGTCTATGCTGAGAATTGCGGCCTCATCTTATGGGTGGTCGGTGAGGTTCCCTGTATGATGTTACACCAGGCTCTAGACCTCTCACCCACTACATCTCCCTGATAACCCAGGTTTCAGCTCAGTTCTCCCATGAAGACCTCTGCTTTTACAACCCACCAATACAGTTGAACTAGATGGACTTTTGTCTTTTTTCAACCTAACTAACTACCTAACTCTCTGTACATCTCTTGCAGACTTTGTCGCTTTGCGGTGACCTTTCAGTCACCTCGTGATAAACCCACAAAGCCTTCTTGGTGCATCTGTCTAAAATCCCCACCGCGGGAAAAACTTATTTTTAGATGTTGGAAACAATTCAGATTGGAGCAGAGTACAGGAGGCTGGAGGGCGGTAGGGAGGCAATTGGCAGAGGATGTCTACTACACTCAAGATCATCAATTAACCAGCAACGTCTGGAAAATTTCTGAACAAATGCCATGAATCGTGATTGGGATTGATGCTTGATTCGTGATTGGAACTGTGGCTGTGCAGCATTGATCTTCCTGTTTGTCTACAATGGAGCCACCATGGCAAATTGCAGCAATTTAACTCACCTTCAGCCCTGGTTCACATTAGAGCCATTTGACATGCGATTTGACATGTCAAATTGCATGCAAATCGGTGGCGATTGCCGGCAATGGCACCGTCCGAATCAGTGCGATGCTGCATTGATTCCCAAAATTTGTTTCTGTACTACTTTTGTTGACTTTGGGGTGCGATTTCAATAGACATCTGTGCAGAAACCTGCACAAATGTCTCTGAAATTGCCCCGAAGTCGGGACTGACATGCGGGAATGAAATTGTGCGAGTTCAGTTCAAAGTACCCCCAACATTTTTAGCACGTTTGTAGTTTCAGCAGAAGCTGTTGGCGGCATTCATTAGTTTAACCCTAGGATCGCATCTATGCGGCTGCGCTTGTTTTGCAGTGCGGCCACTGCATCCTTAACAACCGATGAGTCATCAGCTGTCAGCAGGATTCCCTGCTGATAGATGAATGTAAAAAAAAATAAAAAAAATAATAATTTCAGGCAAAAAATAAATAAAAATCGTAAAAAAAACGGTCCCCCCCCCCCCCAATCGATACCAGACCCTTATTTAAGCATGCAGCCTGGCAGGTTAGGAAAGGGAGGGGACGAAGGAGTGCCCCCACACCTGAACCATACCAGGACACATGCCTTCAACATGGGAGGGTGCTTTGGGTCTCCGACCCCCAAGGCACCTTGTCCCCATATTGAAGGAGACAAGGGACTCTTCCTCACAACACTGACCAGTGTTTGTGGGGGTCTGCAGGCAGGGGGCTTATCGAAATCTGGAAGACACCTTTAACAAGGTGGTGGCCCTGCCCACTTGTGACATTGGTGGCCCAGCATGCACCGGTCAATGGCAGGTAATGTCGCCGGGTGGCCCTGCCCCTTAGCTATGTAAGAACTATCAGATGGCGGGAGCCTAAGGCACAAGCGGGCGTCATAATTGACGATAGATCTACTTGGTGGGACATTGCTTTTTATTTTATTTTTTAAAATAAAGGACTTGTCAAAAACTGTCTACTGTCATTTTTTTACACTACACCTTTTTTTTGTGAATGAGTTGCGGTACTACTTATTCACATGGGGGGGTGGGATCTGGGGGTCCCCTTGTTAAAGGGGGCTTCCAGATTCCAATAAGCCCCTGCCCGCAGACCCCCACAACCATAGGCAAGGAATGTGGGGAAGAAGCCCTTGTCCCCAGCAGCATGGAAACAAGGTGCTTGGGGGGGCAGGGCACTTGTCTCCTCGCTTTCCTAAACTGCGGGGCTGCATGCTCAGATAAGGGTCTGGTATGGATTTTGGGGGGGAACCCACGCCATTTAATAAAAAAAGGAGGGCCTGGTATGGACTGGGGGGGGGGGCACAGCTTTATCTTTTCATTTTATTTTTATTCCCGGCAATTCTTGTTTTTACATTCAGCTGTCAGCGGGCAATCCCTCTGACAGCTGATGACTCATCGGTTGTTAAGGACGCCAGCTTCCCGGCCTGCTCCTTAACAACCAGCTATACACCATTATACATAGTGGGGGGGGGGGGAAACACATCAAAAATACAACACTTGCGTTTTTGGTGCGGGTCCATTGAAGTCTATTACACGCAAAACGCAATCTGCAGCGGGGAAAAAAAGTCCCTGACCCTTTCCAAAAGCGCTCCACCGTAAGAATGCATAGATGTGAATGTGTACCATAGGAAACCATGTCAAATGGACTGTTTGCAGAAACGCACAAAAAAAACATATAGGTGAGAAATTTGTGTTAATCTCTTTGCAATAGGGGAAGGGAAGGGGGATCACCGCTCAAGGTGGAAATTTGGATATAGAACTCTCCTCGGAACTGGAACACCAGCTAAGCATATAGCAACCTGAGGCAAAATGGAAGTTCTGGACAGCCGCACTCCGGAATATAGCCTTTATTTGTAAAAAGTCCAACAGATACAAGCCACAGCAAAAAATGGGACAAACGAGCTCAATATTGGAATCAATAATATTGCAATATTGGAATCATAGGACCCATTGACCAATGTATGGCCATAAGAAATACTGCCCCCTGCAGATGATTCTCCGCCCTGTCATCTTTCTTTTGCCCTCCGCTATTCACTGTGCACAGAATCTGCCAGCTATTTACTGTACCTTCATTAAACAGAATTGAATGAAGTTTGCGCAAACTTAAATATGCCCTAATATAGGGACAATACACACAAAGAAAATGTCCAGTTTCTTGACTGCGATTCTTTTCTGTCACCTCCTGTCCTTATATTTTGTAAAGGAAAAATGCTTCTTAATCTAGTACTGGCAAGACGGTCTGAAATCAGCATAGTCAGGAATCGGTCACTGCGATATCTGGGCTTTCCTGGCAACAATCCAGTCACATCCGTGCTGCCATAATAAAAAAGGCTAAGGTATATTTACATGCTCAGTAATATAACACTATCAGGTATTTATTACCTCTCGCTGAGATCACAGTACTCCCCATGACTCTCCAGAAGGACAGTGCCATCTTTGTTCAGGTATCATGCTGAGTCATTTTCCTGGATTGAGACGCTGGCTCAGAGATGACACAGTCATGTAAATAATTGTAAATAATACAGTTCTTGGCTGTGTTCACAAGTGTCTGACACAGATCAGCCCCTGCTGCAGTCGCCTAGCCACTCCTTGTCAATAAATGCTATTTCTTGCAGTTTTTTTCTGATGATTTCTGGAAGAGGGATAACTGAACTGCTTAAAAAATGCACTTCTGGTCTGCAATATGTTTTTGAACTGATGACATTTATTAGAAATAAGTATTAGTGACATTAGAATTTTTTTATGAGCGTATATTACAGATGGGACTTCGACTGCATTATTTCAGAACTCTGCAAAGAGCAGATGCAGTGATAACGGAGGGCATGAACTATAAATGAGATTCTTCATCTGGATGTGTGTGGAGCAGACATGCGGCTTTAGATGGTCCGCTGGTGGCTCGCTGTCAGGGTGGTGATGTCTCAATCAGGTCCTATGTGGATCTCCACTGTGTACTGTGGTGCTGCAGTGCCCTCTGGTGCCTCCACACACCGCCTTGTCCACATTCAGTTTTGTAGTTGGTTTGGAAGTACGTATAGAAATGCAGAGATGGAGACCGGTGAAGGGGGAACATCTAGGACGATATGTTACAGGAAACACACAAAAAAGTATCCAGGTCTCTCTCTAACGGGCAGGGAAGGTAACTGATCAAAACCTATTTCAGGCCATGGGAGTATATACCGTGCTTTGTCACTTTCACACTATGTATTTCCAATTGTGTTACCAATTAGTAAGTGAGTATTTCTCATCGTACTTTGCCAGTATTCTTGGGTTGGAACACCATTTGTATCATTTCTTGGATTGTTGGATTTTATCTGTGCTACCGACAATCTTTTCTCCTTCTGTGTTGTTTAAAATTCAGAAAACTTCTACATAAAGAATTATAAAAAAAAATAATTATTTCTGTTATTTGGTAAAATTGCAGAAGCCATGCACCACACCACAAATTCTGACCTACTCTAATCCGTGAGAGTACCAAAAGTGGAATGTTCAGAGCAAGTAATATATTGGGACCTGCTGGAGGTTTTCACCATCCCAGCTGAGCAGAGCCAAATACTGATGTCATGAGAGAGAGAATCCCCGGTAGTAACCCCCAGGAGCAATGTCGGCTGCGGAACGGTGAACGAGGACCCCTGCGGGGGCTTCGATCTCAGGTAAGTAATTCATAATGAGCTAGTATGCTATGCTCATATACACATACACGCGTTATATATTCACACATAAATATGACAGGGGGGCATGGTTACTGTCTTGGGGGTGTCTGATTGAGGTAGAAGGAAGTTAATAATCTTCCTTCTTCCCCCTCAGTTCCCTCCAGATTATCTCTTCACTCCCCGATTCTCCACTTCTGAGCTGGTAAATCGGGGAGGGTGAATTCTGACTGAGATCGCCAGTGAAGCTCTGAGATCACAGCTTCATAAACTGTCCGTTTATAAAAGGGGGCTCCCAGATTCCGATAAGCCCCCGCCCGCAGACCCCGACAACCAACGAGGGTTGTCGGGAAGAGGCCCTTGTCTCATCAACATGGGGACAAGGTGCTTTGGGGGGGGGGAGCGCACGGCCCCCCTTTCCCCAGGACACCCCCCATGTTGAGGGCACGCGGCCTGGTACGGCTCTGGAGGGGGGGGCGCTCGCTCGTCCCCCCCCTTTCCTGGCCTGCCGGGCTGCGTGCTCGGATAAGGGTCTGAGATGGATTTGGGGGGGACCCCCACGCCGTTTTTCGGCATGGGGAGTCCCTTTAAATCCATGCCAGGTGACGGAGCTAGTGCGCCGGCATTTACTGCCTACGCTATCTACGTACCTGAAGTCACGTGCTAAATGAACGGACTTTCCGATGAGCGGCAAGTCCGTTCATTTCAAAAGACCGGCAGACTAGCCTACTAACGGCGGGATTGTCCGCTGGACTGCCAAGTCCAGCGGATAATTTTAAAACAAAACTTAAAACTTTAGTCCGCCGGGTTTTTTGAAAAAAAGTCCGCCGGAGGCCCACACACGAGGGGATTATCCCCTGGACTTGAGGCCAGGGGATTATCCCGCGGGATAGTCCCTTCGTGTGTACGCAGCATTAGACTTACCGGTAACGGTATTTCCAGGAACCTTCCAGGACAGCTACTTGAGAGATGATAGGCTCCGCCCTCTACAGGAAACACAAATCAGATACAATTTAAAAGGCCCCTCCCTTTTCTCTGACCCTCAGTTGTTTAGAAGATCAAGTAAACCTCCACCAAAAGTGCACTCGGCAGAGGAAAAAAACAGAAAATCATATAAAAACACCACCACCAAGTAAACAAGGTCAACAAGTGAAAAAACAGAATAGGGTGGGAATATAGACGCTGCCCTGGAAGGTTCCTGGAAATAAGTCTAACAAGGGTTTTCCCCTCTCACCTTTCAGGACAGCTACTTGAGAGGATAAGCAAGATTCTATACCTTAGGGAGGGACGACAGCCTGAAGCACTTTCCTACCAAAGGAAAGGTCCTGGCTGGAAAGCATCTGTACTCTATAATGTTTGACAAATGCATGAGAGGAGGACCAGACGGCAGCTTTAGAAATTTCTTCCCATGAAGCCCCCGCTCTTTCTGCCCATGATGTGGCCATGGATCGCGTTGAATGGGCCCTAATTCTAGAAGGAGGGGGGGGCGACCTGACGCTTTGTATGCCTCACAAATAGCTCCCCTAATCCACCTAGCAATAGAACTTTTCGATGCTTTGGAACCTTTCTTGGGGCCACTGAATAATACCAACAGTTGGGAGGAACTCCTAAAACGACTGGACTTTTCTAGATAAAGCAGAAGACATCTCTTCACGTCTAAAAGACTAAACCTTTCCTCCTCCGCATTCTTGGGAGAGGTGCAGAAACTAGGAAGGACTACCTCCTGGGACCTATGAAAGTTGGAAGAGACTTTGGGTAAATAGAAAGTATCAGGCTTAATCACTACCCTGTCCTCTAGAATCCTCAGGAAGGGGTCTTTACAGGAAAGAGACTCTAGATCAGAAATCCTTCTCCTTAAAGTAATAGCTAAAAGGAAGGAAATCTTCAAAGAAATACATTTCAGGGAAGCCTCATGCAAAGGCTCAAAAGGAGCCCTTGTAAGCACAGTTAACACTAACGACAGATCCCAGGGATGAAAATGCTTGATGACCTTGGGAGCATGCCTAGATCTGGCTGAAAGGAACCACCTGATTAAAGGATCCTCCACTAGTCTTCTCTCTGAAAACAAAGATAGGGAAGCAATCTGAACCCTAAGGGTGCTGACAGAGAGTCCCTTTTCCACTCCCCCTGCAAAAAATCCAATATACAGGGAGTGGAAAAAAGAATCTAAACCAGATTTCCTTTGCCAGGAAATAAAAGTTTTCCAAACTTTCCCATAGATTCTTCTCGTGACTAACTTACGGCTGTCCAGGATAGTTTGAATAACCCTCTCTGAACACCCCCTTAACTGTAGGATGCGCCGCTCAGCCTCCAGGCCGTCAAATGGAAGGTCTGAGGGTTTGGATGCAACACTGGTCCCAGATGGAGCAGATCCTTCCGAACTGGTAGAGGCCAGGGAGGATTCACAGAGAGGGCCTTCAGAAAAGAAAAAACTATTCCCCCTGGGCCACCAGGGGGCAATCAGAACAACTTCTGCCCGTTCCTGAATAATTTTCCGAACTACTAGAGGTAGGAGGGGAAAAGGAGGGAAGGCGTAAGCCAGAGTGAAATCCCACGGGAAGGAGAGAGCATCCGTCCCCAGGGACTCTGTCTCTCCCTCCAGAGAGAAGAACACTGTCAGTTTTCTGTTGAGACTGAAGGGAAAAAAGATCCACTGTGGGAAGACCCCCTCTTAGCACCACCTCCCGAAAAGTGCCTTGATGTAGTTCCCAACCGCTGGAACTGATGCTCACCCTGCTCAAATAGTCCGCCAGCACATTTTCTGACCCCCTGATGTGGACTGCCCTGACTAAAGTGACATTGATCTCCGCCCAGGACAGAATCTGCTGTGTTAATGACAGAAGTGACTTTAAGCGAGTGCCCCCTTGCTTGTTTAGATACGTCACAGTTGTGGCATTGTCTGAGAAAATTAATAGGTCTTTTAAATAGACCCTCTCTTCCAGAGACACAAGAGCTTTCCCCACAGCTAGAAGTTCTCTGAAATTCGAGGAGCGGCCTGCCTCCTCTGGCAACCAGGCTCCCTGGGCCTGCCAGTCCTGTGAGTGAGCACCCCAACCCCACAGACTGGCATCCGTGGTAATTTTAACCGAGCAAGGTTGTGCCCAATCCTTCCCTCCCTGCAGATGTTCTCGTTGATCGAGAAAAACTTCTCCTGGCAGCTGCACCAGCTGACCTAGAGAATTCGTCCTGCGATTCCAATGGAGTAAAAGAAATGCCTGAAGGGGTCTGGAGTGTAATTGGGTCCAAGGTACCCCTGGAATGGCCGCAGTCATCAACACGAGCAACTGCATGATCCGCCGAAGGGAGGTCTGAGGGAGCAACTTGAAGGCCTGCACGGAGAGAAGAATTTTCAAAATCTTCTCCTCTGGAAGAAAGATCTTTTGGACAACAGAGTCTATTAGATAACCCAGGAAAAGCATGCTCTGGGAGGGCACCAGGCAAGACTTTTGTTGGTTGACTTTCCACCCCAAGACCAACTGCAAATCTTGAACAAGGGAATCCTTGTCTCGAGCAAAGATCAAAAAATCGTCTAGATATGGGACAATTGATACACTTTGAATCTGAAACAAGGCCATGACTTCGGCCATGATTTTGGTAAAAATTCTGGGTGCTGCCGAGAGACCAAAAGGAAGGGCATTGAACTGCCAGTGACTTGGCTCGTTTCCCATGAGAACCGCAAACTTTCGTAACCTTCGGTGACTCTGGCAGATTGGTACATAAAGATAAGTGCCCTGAAGATCCAGGGCAACCATAAAGACCCCTGGCAACAACAGATTCCTTACAGAATAAATGTTCTCCATCCATAAATGTCTGTAGACTATGTATTTGTTCAGGAAGCTTAAATTGATGACCATACGAAAGCTGCCGGAAGCTTTCTTGACCATAAAGAGGTGAGAATAAAACCCCTATAACTTTTGAGTTACCAGAACAGGAGAAATAACTCCCTCTGTTTCCCACACAGAAATCAGATTTGACATGGCTTGCCGTCTCTCTTGGTGGTCTCTCGGCAGATGGGTAAGAAAAAACCTCGGGGGGGGGGGGAGACTTTTGAATTCTAACCTGTAACCCCTTTCAAAGTTTGAAAAATAAATGATTTGTCGGAAATCTCTGCCCATTCCTTGATGAAATGGGACAACCTTCCCCTTACCCCTATTCTGGCGTCACTGGGGATTTTTGGAAGGGGCTGAAGGCGGCTTTTTGCTTGTCTTTGTTAAAAGACCATTTCTTCTTTGCCTGTTGGCTTTAAAATTTGCCTTGTTTTGGAAGCCACGAAAAGGCCTCTTATTCAGGGGTTTTACGCATTTGGGAAGAAGGGAACCGTTTACTCTTCTCAGAGGAACGAGCTAGGACCTCCTCGAAGGAGGAACCGAATAAGAGCTTGCCTTCAAAGGGGATGCCGCAGAGTTTATTCTTGGAGGTAAGATCACCTTCCCAAGATTTAAGCCAGATAGCTCGCCTAGCTGAATTAATGAGAGCAGAAGCCCTAGCTACCGATTTCACTGAATCTGCTGCTGCATCAGCCAAAAAGGCAACTGACTTGGCGATAAGTGGGAGGGACTCCCTAATCTCTTCTTTGGGGGTGTCGGATGACAGAAGATCATCCAGACGCTGAACCCATATGTCTAAATTCCTAGCCACACAGGTGGATGCTACTACCGGACCTAAAGAAAAAGCTGAAGCATCCCAGGCCTTACGTAGCAATGAGTCAGCCTTTCTATCCATTTGATCCTTAAGGACCCCAGAATCTTCAAAAGAAAGATCTGACCTCTTGGACACCTGTGACATAGGGGCATCTAATCTGGGACATTTGAAGAAAACCTCCTCGAACTCAGACTGAAAAGGGAATCTTCTTTTGTGTCCTCTGAAGTGGAACAACCTTTTTTCAGGTTCTCCCCACTTAAGGCTCTTGCTTTCCACCCCTGTAGACCCCTATACATGTTATCCTGTATAGATTGGGCTTGCTGTGGCATCTCAATCTGCTCCGAGGTATATATTGACTTTAGTAATTCGTCAATATCTTCAGCTGGAAAAAGATATTTAGATGAGCTACCCGTATCTTCCTCTGATGCAGATTCCTCATCAGATGAAGAAACTGGATTCTCACCTTCCTCTAGATCAGAAGTATTGCGTGAACTAATGGTCTCAGAAACTAACAAAAGAAGGGATCTAGCAGAGGCTGAAGGCTCTTGAGCTAAGGGTCTAGACGAGGAAGGCCCTAGACCAGATACCCTGTCATTAAGGGACCGAAAGGAGTCCACTACCTCCTTTATGGAAGACATTAACTCTTTAAAAGAGGAAGTCTCTGAAGTAGCTTTAGCTGGAATACAATCCTCACAAAATAGTTTTCTATAACTATCAGAAAGCCTGGCCCTACAGTTCCCACATTTCTTCTTCACCGGTTTGGAAACAAGAACCATAAATGAAAAGAGGTTCCATGCAAAAGGTCCCCTGCTGTAGAGCTATCCACAGACAAGGGCTTACCTTGGGGGCAGTATGGGACACGGATGCTGCCGCTGGTTCATTACGAGCGGATGCTCCCTCCTCAGACCTGTCCTCAAGCTCCAGGAAGCAAGTGGAGATTGGCCGTAGAGTAGACTGCTGCTGTACCGCTAAATGCGCTAGTCTGGCGTTCAGGCAGACTGTTCCCCAAGCAGCATGTCCTTAGTGTATACACGCTGTGCTTCCTTAATAAAAAAAACGGCGCCAGGAAGTGCGTCCCGAGACTTCAGGTTCCGGTGCCATCTTGCCGTGTCACCGGAAGTCCTCCGGCACCATCTTGGTACACCACGGTCAAGCACGTGGAGGACACAGTTTCCACACAGCAGAGCTGGGGAAAAAATGGAAGGGAGTTGCCACCACTCACACAGGTAGGCAAGTAACCCCCCCCCCCCCCCAAAAAAAAGGGAATCCTTCTGGTAGGAGAACCAGCCTAGTCTTCGCCGGGGCGGAGAGGGCAGCGTGCCGTATTTGGGCTGGGCGCGGTCCGCCTTTGGGTGGCTCGAGAGGCAGGCGGGCCCGGGACTATCACCCAGGACTTGGCCACAACTAGTCCTGGATGAAACCAGAGAAGGGGGGTCCAACACCCACAGTTACCAGACCCAAGAAAAAACAAAAAACGTGTCAGTGCTCCTGGAGGGTCTGGAAACACAAAACAACTGAGAGTCAGAGGAAAGGGAGGGGGCTTTTAAATTGTATCTGATTTGTGTTTCCTGTAGAGGGTGGAGCCTATCATCTCTCAAGTAGCTTTCCTGGAAGGTGAGGGGGGAAAGTGGCTGTTGTCGCTTGTGAAATAGTAAGCAAGTTCATGATGTGCCTGAAGGATGTGCTAAAGAGAATGCAGAGCCTGCTGTGGTTTACCCCTATGGTCGAGAAATGGCAAATAAGATGAAGAAATCCAGGAAGAGGTTAAAAAGGGTGCATAGAGGTGGATGAAAAGAATGGGGTTGCCAACCCAAAAGTAGGTTTATGCGGTAAACCTGATAAAGCCCCAGAAGCTAAGGGGAAAATTATAAATGCTGAATGTGGAAACTGGCAAGGTGGGTCAAAAGAGTTCTCATATAGTTAAGGTCTTGATAGAGGCCTAGATTGCTATGTTAAAGGTCAGACGTCAGGACTGCTGCCTGCAAAGTGTCCGAAAAGGTGAGTCAGTGTTTCATGAGGTTCCCATGGCAGATAACCGCTCATCTGTGTGTATTCCTTTTGCAGACACTGGCATACCAAGCACTGAAAGAGGGAGTGTTGACAGTATTAATAAGATTATTCACATTTAGGAGATGTGTAAGCGCTCACTTATGGTGCACCGTTACCTGTTACAATGAGTACTCAACCTCTGTGCACCATCACTCTACGTATGGACAAGCATTGACCCACTGTGCACCTTATCCCTATAACTGGATGAGCACTCACCCACCTGGGAATCAGTTTATTAAACTTCATAAAATAAAACAACAAATGCACTCCCATATAGTGGTGTGTAAGTGCTCTGTATACTCCCCAGAACGCAGTGATATCATAGGCTCCACCCAATGTGTTCATCCCAAAGCACTTACTCATCCAACTTTTCACCACCAACCATTAAGGGCAACATTCCTCACGTGTGTCCTACAACATTACTTGCTTTGCCCTTGGAGATCCACTAATTTAGCCTTCCATTGCCAGTCACCTAATGGGATTCCTGCAGAGTACATCACGTCCACATATAACGAGGTCCAGTCACCACAGATCATCTGAGACAAGAATGCAATAATATTAGTGAACAGATTCATTCTAAAATGGACAAATGAACTGAAGAATGCAGAAACTGTATATAGCAGCTGAGTTGCCACATTTCCACTGGAAATTCTTAAAACAACTTTTAACAACATTTTAAGTTCTGTCGCTTTATGGCTTTTGAATTTTACCAGTCAGGATTGATGAAGCTGCTACAGTGACTAGGAAATAAAAGGAGGAACTTCAATACTGCCATTACCCCGCATAGGCCTTCAGGTTAAAAAGTCACATCCATCCACCACTCTGCGAGCACCAGATGCCTGATCTGATCATAGGCGGGCACTATGAATAATATTCACTTTTACTGGAAATATTACAACAATAAAGTGAGAGGCTCGATATGATGTAATTACTCAGCGACGGAAACATTTGCTGCATCAGCTTGGAAAGTATTTTATTTTTATTAGGCAAAATTATAAACATAATATTGAATGTTACATTGCGGAGTAGAAGAAAATGGCTATGAGCGTTAAATAAAACATTACAGCATTGCGATTATGTCTGAAATATGTTTTTACTTTATTGCAATGTTTTATTTATACAATATTTCATTGTGTCTCTATCTGCAAGCGCTTTGTGATTCTCCTCATAGCATGACAGCTAAGTGGCTTCCCTTTCTCTTTCTGGTCTCAGGTCCCCACTGACCCAACATCTCTACTAACAGCCAATAGTGGCTGCAGAGTGTCACCAGAACAACCTCAAGAATCCATAGTCAAGGACAGACAGCAGGTGTGTGGACAGTAAGTGAGTCAATCTCAGGATGGGCAGTGTGGTCAGAGAACGGAGGATCAGAATGGGCAGTGTGATCAGTAGAGAAGAGGGGCTAATGATGGGCAGTGTAAGCAATAAAGAAGAGAAGCTCAGGGTGGGCCGTGTGATCAGTAGAGAGCAGAAGCTCAGCATGAGAAGTGTTATCTGCTATAGGAGAAGTTCACAATGAGAGGTGGTTAGTAGAGATGAGAACCTCAGGATGGGCAGTGTGGTCAGCAGAGGATCAGAATGGGCAATGTGGCTATTAGAGAGCAGAGTGTTAGGGTGGGCAGTGTGGTCATTAGAGAGGAGAGGCTCAAGATGGGCAGTATGATTAATAGAGAGGAGAGTTTTAGGCTTCATGTACACAGGACGTATGAAAACCTCTCCTGAACACTGGAAACGTAGTAACCGACAGTTAAAAATGTCAGTTTTTACATACCACGTTTATGCACGCTTGTGTTTAGAAGTGTTTTTTTTACAGATAACCTCAGGAGACCCTCTGAAATGCCCACAATGCATAAAAAACAAGTATTATTACCGTAACTATTTCAGCCATTCTGTGAGAGAAGAGAGAGCAGTGTGCTTGTACATAGATTTTTCTGTTTTATCTATGAATTCTCTCTCTCTCTCTCTCTCTCTCTCTCTCTCTCTCTCTCTCTCTCTCTCTCTCTCACACTATAAACGACTGAATGTATATGTACACATAAGACAACATTGAGGAGAGCTCAAGAGCTGCTGAAAAAAATGCCCAACTGCTCCTAAATCTCAGTTTAGCAGCTGCAGTGTACACGAGACCTAGGATGGGCCAGTGTGATCAATACAGAGGAGAATCTCAGGATGGGCAAGTGTGGTCAATAGAGAAAAAAGGCTCAAGGTGGGGAATGTGATTAAGAGAGAGGAGAGGAGAAGTAAAGGATGGTCTCTATGTGAACAGTAAAAAGGAAAAGCTCTGGGTGGGCAGTGTGATTACTATAGAAGAGAGCTTCAGGATGGGTCCGTGTGATCCACAGAGAAAAAAGAGTTTGAGGGTGGGCTACATGATCAGTAGAGAGAAGAGGTTTGGATGGGCAGTGTGGTCATTAGAGAGGAGAGTCTCAGGATAGGCAAAGTGATCAATAGAGAGGAGGGTCTCAGGATAGTTACAGTAGTGTGGCGAGTACAAAGTCCCAGGATGGGCTCTGTGATCAGTAGAGATGAGAGTCTGATGATGGGTAGTGTGCTCAGTAGATGGTAGTGTCTCAGGATGGGCAGTGTGATAAATAGAGAGTAGAGTCTCAGGATAGGTAGTGTGGTGAGTAGAGAGGCGAATCTCAGGATGGGCTCTGTGATCAGTAGAGATGAGAGTCTGATGATGGATAGTGTGCTCTGTAGATGGTAGTGTATCTGGATGGGCAGTGCAATCAATAGAGAGTAGATTTTCAGGATAGGTAGTGTGGTAAGTAGAGAGGCGAATCTCAGGATGGGCTATGTAATCAGTAGAGATGAGGGTCTGATGATGGGTAGTGTGCTCAGTAGATGGCAGTATCTCAGGACGAGCAATGTGATCCAAATGGAGAGAGTCTAAGTTTGGTCAGAGGAGAGGACTGACCACACTACCTCTGACTTCCCTTACAAAGATTAAGTATTTATATTAGGTTCTGCCTTCGACGACTGCATGCTTCTAAGTTCTACTTGGTTAATGGCCTAGTAAGAAAGCCAGAAGAATCCAAAAGGACAGGAATGGCAGCCTACATATTTCTCCTAGTACAGGTACATAGTACATGGATACATTCCTGATGTCACACTATTAAGCACCACTTTATCCACCAAGCTGCTTCTCAATACTCCAGCAGCCTTGGTCCAGCGAAAGCTATTCAAAGCCAAAACACTTGTGAAATTTGCCACATAGAAGAAAATTACCAATCCCCCCTCCCGCAAAGTCAGTAACCTGAAATCACTGGATCAGAATATTTCTTTCTTAGCATTTAGTAATTATAACTCCTAATATTTTTACCTGCAAAAAACCTAAACCGTTAGAAAAATCTTCTTTTCTCAATGCACAGCTGATGTCCTCTTGCCCTTGCATAGTCCTTTAAATTAAGCAGTACATTTGTTAAATCTATATACTGGCCTTGGATATTTGTGAACATGTGAATTGTCACCTTTTACTGTAATATTTTCGATCCCTCCAAATAACTCAGTTGCCTGCCTCAACCCTCACCAAAAGAAACAAAATAATAAAGATGGTGCAGCCATAATGCATCTTTTAGGGTGTGCCCCCCAAATATTTGTTTGTCTTTTGTATGGATTCTGACCAAATCCCTTTGGGCTGGAGAACCCCACTCCCCCATCATTGCCTCTTATTAGTGTCCACTTGTGATATAGGAGGAGTCCTTTAGTTCTCCCATATAGAGGAGTGTATTTCTCCCATGGTTTTGAGCAGCAGGAGCTTCCATTCTATGGATAGCGTAGATAACGGGGTACTTTAATGCAGTAAGTGGGCTTAAGCACCATTTAGCCATATGGTGTGACTAAATCCCCATATTTCTTTTAAATGTTCAGGTGTTTTAAATAGCCTTGCAGGAGGTAAATATCATTTTTGCATGTGTGCGCTGTTATATTTTTTTCTGTTCTATGGTCTTATGGCTGCACCAACTTTAATGCATCTTTTAGGGTGTGCCCCCCAAATCTTTGTTTGTCAACCCTCACAAAAGCTCATATCTTTTTACAAAGTGGTGCCCGAAACTGGACCCTGCATTCTAGATGTGACCTTACAATAATCTTTGGACAGCTTGGTTTGCATGTAAATGTAATTTTTATATTTTATATATATATATATATATATATATATATATATATATATATATATACACACACACACACACACACACACATTATAAGCTGAAAATGTATGTAATTTTTGTTTCTTTCATAACTTAAATATTTCCTTCTTTTCACTCACCAGACTATTGTCACTGACAACTCCATTAAGTGTTTAATAAATGGCAGGTCTCAGTCCCCTTAACATCTGTTATAAGACCAGTTGCAGCTATGCCAACCCCCCCCCCCCCCCCCCCCCCCCCCCAGCCCCCCCCCCCCCCCCCTTCCGTCTTGTCACTTCCCGCTGTAGTTCTTTACAATGAGTAATTATGTCCCCGCTCGCTGTAGTGGCCAGATCAGGGAGTCTGAGATTCCCAGTCTGAACCGCCTACTGTAGGACCATCATTTGATTGACAGGCCAGGAGACTCTGGGATCACCACTGCATGCCCCTGGCAAATTGCCACTACAGTACGATGCTACCTTGTAAAGTTTTTTTAAGCCAAATAAACAGCCCTGGGCAGGCTCCTCAGGTGATATATTGGCACATAGACTGCGCAGATGCGTTCCTCAAATTTTATTAATGGCCAGGAAACAAACACCTCATCAGTGACCTCTGTACTGATCCCTCAGTAACATTGGACTTTTAGATCTCAGTCTCAGATTTCCTCAATGTACATTTAGGCCTCGTGTACACTGCTGCTGGTAAACGGACATTTAGGAGCAGTTGGGCGTTATTTCCAGCTGCCCCTGAACCCCTGGATGACAATTGCTTGGGCATGCTACACTGTAACCATGTGAAATTTTTATAATTTTCTTCATACAAATAGAGCTTTCTTTTGGTGGTATTTAATCACTTCTGGATTTTTTTGTTTTTAAAAAAAAAAAAAAAAGACTGAAAATTTTCTTAGTTTACGTCAGTAAATCTTGTAAATAAGTAATTTTTCTCCTTCACTGATGGGCGCTGATGAGGCGGCACTGATGGGCACTGATAGGCTGCACTGATAGGCACTGATAAGGTGGCACTGATGAGGCGGTACTTACGGGCACTGATTAGGTGGCCCTCAAGAGGTTGCACTAATATGCCGCACTTATGGGCACTGATAGGCAGCACTGATGGGTGGCACTGATGGGCTGCACTGGTAGGCACAGATAGGCACTGACGGGCGACACTGATGTGTGGCATTGATGGGCAGCACTGATAGCCAGCACTGACTGGCATCACTTGTGGAAACTTATTGCTGGCACTTGTGGGTACTGATTTCTGACACTTGTGGGCACTGATTGCTGGCACTTGTGGGCAAAGGTGGGCACTGATTGCTGGCACTGTTGGGCACACATTGCTGGCACTGGTGGGCACTTAATTGTAATCAGGACACTGATGATCAGTGCCCTGATTACATCCCTAGGTGTTCTCTGTGAGGAGATGTCGCTGATCGGCTCTGCTCTCCTCACACTCTGTCAGTGTGAGGCAAGGAGCGCTGATTACTGGCATCTCCATGTTCACATTGAACCGGCTGTGATTGGACACAGCCAATCACGTGGTTAAAGAGCCGTGGCTCTATACAGAGATCGGGGTCACGCCGTGTTCTAGCAACAGAGAGAGCGTTCGTTCTGGGAAGCCATCATATGACGTCCACCCAGAACAAAAGCCGCACCGCCCAGCCCCCATTTGACGGCGGCAAGTGGTTAAACGCTCCTAAATGCATAGGCGGCTAGACGCGGCATGTAAACACAGCAAAAAGGACGTTTTTAAATGTCGTCTACTATCTGTCAAGTTAAATTGTTCAGGGGAGGTTTTAAAAAATTCTGTGTACATGAAGCCTTATAGTTTTGTCTTCTCCCATTTGTACAGAAATCGAAAAGGTTCTTGGGACTTTATTACTGGGTTGTGGGGGGGGGGGGGGGGGGGTCTCTATGTCCTGTTCGTCTTGGAAAGTGTTTATTTAGGTCATTATAAAATATGTGCAAATCCAATATTTCCATGGGCCTCATATGGCGTGTTTTTATGTGACTCTACAGCATCACAGATAATTTTCTCACTTTTAGTGCCAAACTCATCCAAAGCAAGAACAGTGCTGCCAACACTTTTCAGCCACCACCAGACTGTCACCCGTTATGCTGGAAGCTGCAACCAGCTGTCAGAGGAACAAAACAAAATAACAAAAACAATAACACAAACAAAATTGGCTTACACTGGGTGAACTGCACATGGACTGCAGATTCTGGGTTACTGAGTTGTGTAGACAGGTGATGCTGCGTGACACAAGAGGGTGTGCCTTTGCTGCCTCTAACCCCTCCTCTCTCTTGTGTGGCTATGTGTCTGCAACCTTCCTTCCACCTTTGTGGTTGTGCATCTGCAGGCTCTATCACCACCCTCTGTTATGTCGTTGTCCCTCTTTGGCCTCCTCACCCTCCCCACGTGTCTCTCCCTCCTCCCCTCTCATCTATAGGTGTATCTCTGCAGGCTCTCACCCTTCCCCTCTTCCGTGTAAGGGTGTCTCTGCAGCCCCTCACCCAGCAGTGTATTTATGGTAAACAGAGTGTAGCACCCTGGTATTTAGGCAGGGTTGCTATTAAATTTATCTGCCAAGTGATAGTTGCCTTGGCTAATTGTCAGGAGGTCTATTGATTTCCCCCTAACTCTGAAATTGCTGCACTTCTCTCTTCTGTCGCTAGGTGGCCGGGTACCTGGTGACATTAGGGAAGATAAGGGCATTGCAAGGACAGACTAGTAATGAATTGGGTGTCTCAGCCAATGGGCAGGGATTTTCTTGAATCCCTTGGCCTGCTGGGAGAACCTATTTATTTGGGTGGTGTCAGGCGATTGGGGTTCTGTGCCACATGGACCGCTGTCTGGGTGGACGTGTGTTGTACTTTCCCAGGTTGCAAGGCCATAAGCCTTGGGCCTATCCCGGGGACATCTGGCTGCTAGGCTGTCTGAGGGCCTATCCAGCCAGGAAAAAGGAATCCCCCTTTGTTGGGACTTTGTAGGCAATTTAGAAAATATAATTCACTGAATATACATAAAATCATTTGATCATATGTTGACCGGTATTTAAAAAGACATGGAAAAATACTACATAAGTATGCAAAGCAGCATAGACAAGACAAAAAACAACAGGTTACATGGTATGTATGACAAAAAAAAGGTTGTTACTCTCCGGTATGTAATGATCCCTGGTACCCAACGCATTTCTGGTTCAAGCACCTTCGTCAGGGGTATTTAATAAGAGTATATGCAGTCATAGTCTTGTCTTACGTGTGCAAAGTTCCACCATATAACTTGAAACAATGAATGAAGCACTGCCAGCGGGGGTGCCAGTGCACGCCAGCCCTCGGCACCAGTATTGCACGATAATGTTATAAGAACAGGGATTTACCTAGTTCAATTTGCCTGGTGATCACAGGGAGTCAGGCATGAAGGATTGCCAAACAAGGTCTGTAGATTTATTTGGAGTGAGAGCGCTATCCCGAGCCTTAAGTATGGCTCCAAGTATGTATGTAGCAGCAACACTTCCCAAATCCTTAAATGTTGGACCTCCATATGAGCAAAGAAATTCCTCACTCGTTTGCGTCTCCCCGCTCTGCAGTACAGAGAGCCTATTCAGAAGCAAGAGAGCAGCGTAGGGTTGGGACTCCAGCTTGCAGTCCAACCATAAGCAACGGTTCTGCTGGCCGGAGAACCAGCTGTGGTCGAAGTTAGAGTGGAAGCTGTCACCACTAAGGGACCATCTACCTTGCTACTGGAGACCACTGTGAGTAGCTGAAGCAAGCACCTGAGCAGTATTCTCACCAGCCGGGGACAGTGAAGAATTGGGAAAACTTTAGCAGGTGGGTGCCAAGCCAGGGACCCTGCCAGTGGAGGTGACGCTTGTGGAGCATTATTGTGTGTCAAGCCAGGGACCAAGCAGGCCAGCGGGGCGACACTTGAGGAGTACTGTGAGTTTCAAGCTAGGGACCTAGCAGGGATGCGGGGGTGACGCTTAAGGAAGATACTGAGTGAGAAGATTGCAAGAGCTCAGAAGATACAGTGGCGAGTGGATCTGTTAGTCTAGTGAAAGACTGAGAGCTCAGCTAAGTGAAGTTCTACAATAGGAGATTGTAGAAGTGGAGGAGTTAATTGCAACCATTGTTAGAAACTGTTACAAGATTGTTGCCATAGGAGACAGTGGTCCTACTCATGCAGACGTGATGTCTAGCTGGATGCCTTTCCCTGCATGGCTGTCTGCCTATAGAAGTCTCAGAGTCTGTCAATTATCATTGCATCTACTAAAGGGTGTCCTGGCCCTAACCCTCTCTCCCACAGTTCTGTTTAAGAGACAATAAATCTTTTTGCATTCAAGAAGTGTCTGGCGCCCATCAATCTACCTTGCATTACAAGTAACTATGCCTCGTAACCCACTCTACACAGAAGGATGTCAGCTGTCCCTAACTCTGGAGGTCACCATTAGGCCTAAAGAGGAAGAGACTTGGCTATAAGAGCATATGCAGGTGCAGTCTATTTTCTCCACTGTAGGTGGTGCTCGACCGATTGGCATTGCAGTTGGAAGGAAAGTCAAGAGGAACTTGGTTCCTCTACAGTTCACTGGGGAAGCTATCCGATTGGATGCTGCTGCCCCATGGGACTCTGGTAGCCATCTTGGGACAGGCAGAGCCTATTTAAGGCTTGGTGCACATTTTGCATTGGGATAGTGTAGGGACAGGTCACCCGTCTGACAGAGACAGTGATTGGCAGCAGAGAGAGGTTCCCGGCAAGTAGGGAAAGGATAGGGACATGTCATCCTCCCTGAAAACCTCCACATTTGGGTGCGGACAGGCCAGGCCGCATTCTGCCTCTCAAGACAGACGCTTTCGGCACATCTGAGACTTACTCGGCTACACACTGTGAGTGTTCCCGATTGGGTGCCTTCCCACTGGGTTTGTTGTGAATTATTGGATACTACATTAATGCACGTTCTGTTCTCTACAACTGGGCTGGAGTCTTTACTACATCACGCTGCACCACCCCACAAGTGCCCATGGCAAGCACTAAAGTTGTGCATCTGTCCTGATATCTAATACCCTAGTTCTGGCACACCTAGACATACGCATAAACACTAGCGTTGATGCAGCTGTAAGATTAGTGCAAAATAGGGAATGTACAGCACAGCGTACAGGATAAGGCTGTGTGGAACATAACATGCACAATAAGATGTGAGAATGAGGCAGCATGGAATAGGTAATGTACAGAATGGCATAGAATATAAGCCTGGATGTCATAGGGAACATAAAGAATGGCACATGGAATGAGGCAGTATGGAATAGGGAACACAGCAAGGCATATAGAATGAGGCGGTGTGGAATATAGAATGTACAATATGGCAAACAGAATGAGGAGGTGTGAAATAGGGAATATTCAGCATGACATATTAAATGAGGCAGTGTGGAATAGGGAGCATACATCATAGCATATAAAATGAGGTGGTGCAGAACAGGGATTGTACAGCATGGCATACAGAGTGTACTAGCAGAGATATTTTTTCCACAGGTAGACTGAAAGATAATTGCCCGATTCCCCCATCAACACAGCATTGATGGGGGAATCCCTCCCGCAGCACTATTGTGTTCTGCCAGCAGGGAGCCTTCCCAGCAGGACACAATGGTCACTGCTGGCAGCTATAGCCGCTGGCAGCGATCTAATGAAAAAAATTGACAAGCTATTTGTACTGAAGTCAATCGATGGATCGACTGCAGTACAACCAGCCTACCCACAGATGGATCGACTCTTGGCCGGTCCCTGCTGAACCGGCTGAGATTCGATCTATGTATGGTTAGCTTTAAATGATCATTAGTCAGAGCTCGGCTCTTTGTTTACATGTGACAGCAGCGATCATCTGCGCTATCTGTCACTACGGGTTAATGCTGACGGAAGGTCTGAAAGGGAAGAGCTTTAGTCAAATGTACCAAAATTAAAAGTCAATAATACAATT
Organism: Lithobates sylvaticus; assembly: GCA_028564925.1. Lineage (NCBI taxonomy): Eukaryota > Metazoa > Chordata > Amphibia > Anura > Ranidae > Lithobates > Lithobates sylvaticus. Next base: position 172,139,563 of record CM053029.1, read on the forward strand.
AATAAACAAACACTCACCTGTCCAAGGATCCAGTGCCTTACCCTGACCAATTCTTCTTCTTCGGGTCCCTGGCACCAGTATCTTAACTGTGGGCAGGTAGTGCCCAAGGCACATGCCCTGCCTGCCAAACCCAAGACATGGGTTTGCAGCAACAGAGGATCAGCAAAGTACAGTCACTGAGAAATACTATGAAACAGGGAGCACAGAATGCATATGTGTAAACAAGGCTGACCTGTACATATATAAGTACAGGTAATGTAGAATGATTATCAATACATCCAGATAATATTATACTGTATACATTAAGTTCATTACAATCTCACGAACCACGGAAACATTCTCAATGCCTATAAATAGCTGTGGTCTGTGTGTGCGCACGCGTTGTTCCTAAACATTGAAAAGCGTCAGCTCTTTCTGTGTCCAGCTCTGAGGAAGGACAGCGCGATAATATTTTATAACAATCTATGTCTTGTTAATTCTGTTTCTTTCCTTCGCTAATGCCTAACAATCGTCTTGTATCTCATACACTGAAGATCAGCCAATCATGGCTTAGAACGCAGCACAGGTCAGTGCCAGGATTGGGCCCTGGCCGCCCACACACACGTAAACTCTGACAAACAATGCGGGAAACAAGCAGATGGTGTTTTAATTATAAAATCATAGCGAAGATTATCAACAAATTATCTCTGAGGACAAAATAATAAGCCAACACAGAACTGTATCAATAACAGGAAACACAGCACAGATAAAGAAGGCTGCGATGCCAAGAGAAGAAATATATAGAAAACAGTGATGGCTAGGGTCCAATGGCAATCTGATTAAAGGAGAACCCTGACTGCATTTCCATGTGATTGTGAGCAACAGCAGTGTCTGCACTGAATATTATGAAATCGATCACAGCAGCTGACAGCAAATTCCTTTAGTCACAAGCAAGGAATTGAATTGAAGTCTATAGTGTGTAATGGCTTTCCTTAAGGCTGGATTCACACCTATGCAGTTTTAGTGCTTTTTTGCATTTTGCAGATTTGCACTACAGAACGTGTTCCATAGGAAACCATGTTAAATGGACTGTAGTGCAAATCTGCAAAATGCAAAAAGCACTAAAACTGCATAGGTGTGAATCCAGCCTAAATGGAGACTCTTCTACTTTTCATCATACAATGGTCCTCAGACGTTTCCTCATCCTTGGATCCTCAGACCCCTTCTCAAATAGGGATCTTTCCACCCTTCCTCATACCAAGATCCCCAAGCCTTTCCTACTAGGGATCCTCTTTCCTAATACTGGATTCCTCCAATCATTCCCCATAAGGCCTGATTCATACCTATGCATTTTTAGTGCTTTTTGCATTTTGCAGATTTGCACTACAGATAGGAAACCATGTTAAATGGGCTGTAGTGCAAATTGCAAAATGCAAAAAGCACTAAAAATGTGTATGTGTAAATCAGGCCTAAGGGAATTCTCCAACCCTTCATTATCGGAAGATTTCCTGACCCCTTTGCAGGATGGCATTCCTCATACTAGGATTCTCCTGCCCTTCCTTGGTATAAGATCCTCCATCCTCTCCTTATACTGGAGACCTTTAACCTTTTCCCAAGAGGGATCCTCTGACCCGTCTTCAAACTGGAGACTTCCAACCCTTCTCCAGAAGGGGTTTCCCCGACACTTCCTCATAAGGGAATCCTCAAACCCTTCCTCTAATTCTTTCTTATATGAGTGTCTTCTGACTTTTCTTCATATGGATTGTTTTGTCGCCAAGCTCCACCACACTAGATTTCCTCAAGTCTGCCATTGGGGTCCACAATCTGTTGCTTCTCTAACTGTCCATTGTGCACAGGATTGGGGTAGCTGTGGACAGTCTGCTGTGCCCAATCCAGTCACACAGAGACAGTTGCACAGACAGGGATTTGTATCAAGGGAAGGTTAATTTTGTGTTAGTGGAGGAGGAAAGGTGTGCTGAATTATAACCTAAAACAAATATAAAAAAAAAGCCAATGCCAGAAATATCGGTCCTACCCAATCACTTTGTCCCCAGACACTGCTTATCAGGGCTGGTCAAGAAAGGCTGGGGAGCCTTCATTCATATGAATAAACAAAATCAGGTGAATATTAGTTGGTGTCTATGGCTCCTTTTAATGACAGCCACCAATTTGATTCCTACCTGAAAATCTCAGCTAAGGAATGACTGGTTGGGTCTGACTGGCTGCTTGTTAACACAAGACAATGAGATGAGACCAAAAATTTCCACATATAAACTTTTCAAAAAAACTGAGCAAGAAATGAGAACATGTAGATAAATACACTGCAATTGCAACACCAATTATCCCATTGGTCAAATTCAAGTTGGCTTTACATTTCCTTGTGTGGAGTCTATTCTGGTCATCTGATCACAAGATTGATAGGCAGGAACTTCCTGTGGCCCCTGAGGGCTCTTCCTGTGTTCCTGGCTCTGGGGCTCTTCCTACCTGTCCCTGCTCACACCGCAGAATATGGAATCCTAGGGGGATTGTTATGAAGAGATCACCCAAATACAATAATTTAGGAGTTGGGGAGAGTTTGGTGCAGGCACTGCAATTTTATTCTGTCGTTATTTGTATATTGCTGCCTTTGTTCGCATCACAAAGGGTTAGATCTGTGATCAAAAATCTCAGCGTTTAGATATAAACATTATAAATACTGTACATGATTTATGGGCTGAATATGAAGACTGGATAAGTAGACGGACTATCGAAATTACAGCAGCTAAGAAATGAATGAGATTGACTGTGGGGCTTTATTCTTGGTGGAAAGTTTGGGTTTTGGTAGAATGACAAGCCCTGCTATATGCAGGGCAAACATGGGAGAGCATGAGGGGAACACTGTGCTGTAATCCGCAGGTTGCTATTGGAGGATACAACAGGCTAGCAACAGCGCCTGGTTGGTGGACAGCGGCGGGCGCGCTAAAAGCCCGCGAATTTCGGGACATTTAAGGAGGAACAGTCCGGCCGTACCTTATCCTGGAAGCGAGACCGGGACCCCTGCGGAACGACATCATGGAGCAAGAGACATCAAGGGAGCGCGAATCGCTGCTACGCCGCCTTATCGAGAAAGCAGAAGGCTTAGGAGGAGAGGATTGGCTGTTGAAATGCCTGGAGGCCGGCCCGACCATTACCACGCCTGATCCACCCCCTGAAGTGGCTAGCATCATCCCAGAGGCAAAGATGGAGGAGCCCACAGCCGCCATGCGCAGTCTGTGCCAACCCAGAGGAAAGAAAAAGGCTAAGAAGTGCGGTCTGCCTGCAGCTTCCAGCAGCCTGAAGGAGGGGAGTTCGCCTAGTGGTGAGACTTGCTATAGCATCCCTGTTGATAATCTGCATTTATTAATGTCATCATTGTCAAGCCTTGTGAATGAACTTAAAGGGGTACACACGGGTGGTACTGGTGTAAAAAATGCACATGCTAGTAATTTACAGGGTTTGCACACAACTGGTGCTGGTATGGATATTGATACAGGTGCACATATGTCTGGTGCTTTCCCCTTTTCTGAGAGTGACAATGAGTTTAAAAGGGGCACAACGGTCTGGTGCTATTTTGCAGAATGCCACGTTTGGTGGTTTTAAAAATAGTAATGACGCACAATATCTTGGTGCTTTTCAGGACAAAAATGATAACGGTGTTTCCAAAAGGGCACACTTATGTGGTGCTTTACAGCCAGCCAGTGATGGCGTGCAGGTGGATGTGGTCAGCCCAGTATGGCGGCAATTGTCAGCCGCACAACAGGAGGCTGCAAAGGTGGCAGCTAGTGGTGGGGTGCTGCCTCATACAGGCAGGCACATGCATCAATCGGTGGTCTCTCCGCGAGCAGCAGAGTCATCTTTTAGGTTACCTATGCCTTGCGACATTTCACCGCTGGGTTTTCATTTGTCAGATGCTATAAAAGAGAGGATTTGGAAAGGGGATTTTATTGATTTAATGTCATTATTGCCTGCTTCCAAAGAATTTTTTGCTAAAATGGATAAGCGTTCTGAAGAAAGATCCGATGAGGAGCGCAAAAAATCTGTTCCAAAAACTTTTCAAAATTGGTTGCAGGCCTTTTGCATTTATGCGGCCGTGCTGGGGGAACGTTCTCCTGAAAAGTGTTCAGGGCTTTTCCAGCATGTAGATATAATCGCTGAAGCTTTTCGCCACTTTGGGGGCATAGCGTGGTTCACATATGACGAGAACTTTAGGCAGAAATTAGCCGTCCACCCAACATTAAAGTGGGGTTGCAAAGATGTGGGTCTGTGGCTAAACCTAATGCTGCCACAGAAACCGCAGTTTGCACCAAGGGCCTTGCCCCCGCAGAATACTTTTCGCAAAGGATGCTGTTTTGCCTTCAATGAAGGGCAATGTAAATTTTTTGCAAATTGCAGGTTTAGGCACGAGTGCTCTTTCTGCAATGGTGCACACCCAGCAAATAGATGTTTTCGTAGGTCAGCAACATCTACCTCAGCAGCAGTTTCTAGGGATTCAGGAGAAAAGGGCCAAGACGCCAGTGGAGCTAGCAAACATGCGCCCCTGGTTAGAACGATACCCAGACCGCATGATGGCCAGGCTGCTAACTGAAGGTTTTTCTGAAGGTTTTATGGTCCCTTCCTTTTCAGGTTCTGGGTGCATCATGGTGAGGAATCTTCGCTCTGCCAGGCTGCACCCTGACATTGTGCGAGAGAAAATTGATAAAGAAATCGCTGAAGGCAGGGTAGCAGGCCCTTTTGAACTACCGCCTTTTCAGAACCTTTGCCTCTCCCCCTTGGGTATTGTTCCCAAGAGGGAGCAGGGGAGTTTCCGCCTCATACACCATTTATCGTACCCAACGGATGGTTCATTGAATGATGAAGTAGCAGGGGTTCTGGCCCCTGTGTCTTATGCATCATTTGATGAGGCACTGTTGCTGTTGCGTAAGTTTGGGCAGGGGGCTTTATTGGCAAAAGCGGATATCAAGTCCCCGTTAATCCACAGGGTTTTAATTCCCTGGGTTTTCATTTTCAGGACCAGTTTTATTTTGATAAGTGCATGCCTATGGGTTTTTCTTTGTCATGTTTTTATTTTGAAGCTTTTTCTACTTTCTTACATTGGGTAGTAGCGCAGTCCATACCGGACGGGGGCCTGTTGCACTATCTGGATGATTTTTTGTTCGTAGGTCCAGGAGGCTCACAGTTATGTGCCAGGTCACTAAATACCTTTTTTCTGGCATGCGATTCTTTTGGTATTCCTATCGCTCATGAGAAAACGGTGCTCCCATCTTGTACAATTGATTTCTTGGGCATCACGATTGACTCAGAGCGAATGGAGTTTAGACTACCAGAAGGGAAGTTGAGCCGCATGAGGTTATTGATCTCTATTTTTTTATCTAAACGTAAAGTATTATTGAAAGAAGCTCAATCCCTATTGGGGCTTTTTGCTTTTGCAGCCAGGGTAATTCCAATTGCCAGGATTTTTTCAAGACGTTTTGCCTTGGCCACTAGTAAATTGAAGTCTCCTTATTCGCATGTTCACTTGTCATCGAATATAAAGGAGGACCTAAGGGTTTGGGATTCCTTTCTATCCAATTTCAATGGTGCCACAGTGTGGCAAAAATCGCTTACAGACGACTTTCAATTGAACTTCTTTACAGATGCGGCTGGGTCGTTAGGTTTTGGGGCCTTTTTGAACGGCAGTTGGTGTGCTTCAAAGTGGCACTCCAGCTGGCATCAGGAGGAAGTGCTGAGGAATATAGTCCTGCTAGAGCTGTTTCCAGTAGTAGTCTCCATTGTAGTGTGGAAAGAATTTTTCCAGAACCGAAGGGTGCTAGTGCATACGGATAGCAAAGGCGTTCTGTTTGCTATAAATATGCTATCATCTAAGTCAGAAATGGTGGTCAAACTTCTGCGGTTTGTGGTTTTACATTGTTTTCGTTTTAATATCTGGCTGAAGGCAAGTTACTTACCCGGCCTAGATAATGATATAGCTGACGCCTTATCTCGTTCTCAGTTCCAGCGCTTTCGGGAATTGGCACCTGCGGCGGATCCGGTGGGCACCCCATGCCCAGATTTCCTCTGGGGCTTGATATGGGACTGATGTCTGGTCATCTTCGAAATTCACTGGCACCGAAAACTTGGCAGGAGTATGGTTTGGCGTGGTCCAGATGGTGCTCTTTCTGCTCCCGGCAAGGTGTCGAGGTACTGGAGGTGAATGGTATTGTCGCATTAGCCTTCATGTCTTCCATGATAGAGGCCGGCATGAGTCCTGGCTCGGTCAGCAAGATAGTAGCTGGAGTTTCCTTCTTTTTAAAATTTTATGACAGGCCAGCACTAACTTCATTTTTTCAGGTTAAACAGATTCTTAAAGGATTCCGTAAATCAGCCCCTTCAAGGGACGGTCGCCGGCCTATTTCAGTAGATTTATTGCTTAGACTATTATCCGTTCTTGAGGTGGTTTGTACTTCTGATTTCGAAGTGTGGCTTTTTAGGGCAGCATTTTCTGTCACTTTCTTTGGTGCTTTAAGGATCGGTGAGTGTACGGCGCGTAATAGGTCGTCACCTTCTTTTTTATTATTAGAGCATATAGTCTTGGGTGCCGACATCCTTCGGGTATTTATATGCAGATCAAAGACTTTTGGTCTGGGTAACGGTCAATGGGTGTCACTAGAGAGATCACCGGATCAGAGAATTTGTCCAGTTACGCTCGTATCAAAATTCTTGAGGGTACGCCCCTCATATGAAGGTTCCTTTTTTATCCACCAGGACCTGTCCCCATTAACCAGATTTCAGTTCTCAGCTGTCCTCGCTTCCTGCCTTAGGAAGCTCAACCTTACAGGGTTTAAATTTTCATCCCATTCATTTAGGGTTGGGGCCGCCACAGCGGCCAATCTGTTGGGTTTCCCCCCAGAAAGTCAGAAGAAGGTGGGTAGATGGTCTAGTGATAGGTATAAAATTTATGTTCGCCCGGAATTATTAATGGTATGATTTTATTTCAGATCCAGCTACAGAGGCAATTTGGATCGTAGGCCACTCCTACATTTTCTGGGCTGGTAAGCAGGCTTCCTCCAGGATTTACTCCAGTAATTTAGGATTGGATGATAAATTTACAGTTTTCTGGTCAGGCATTCGGGGTCTAAGATGGCGCAATCTTAGAGGACATCTGATCTATTTAGCTTCTATCTGGCCGCCTCCTAAAATTCTGGTGATTCATTTAGGGGCTAACAATGTGGGCAAGGTCAGAACCTGGGAACTACTGTGCGAAATCAAAAAGGATATACACGACTTTAAGCTTCTGTTCCCAGGTACTACCTTGGCTTTTTCAGAGATGATCCCACGGCTCCTGTGGTCCCCGTGTGGTAACCTATTCTACATGGATAAAATTAGGAGACGGCTGAATAGAACCATAACTAATTTAATCATTTCTTTAGGCGGTGTGTCATTCCGCCATTTTGAGCTCAAAGGGTTTTTTCCGGGGCTTTTTAGGCAGGACCAGGTCCATTTATCTTCGATAGGTCTGGATATTTTTAACATGGGCCTGCAGGCCTTGATTGAGAGTGCCATGGTGGTGGGGGGACCTCAACCAGGAGCGTCGCCCCCGTTTTCGGTCAGTGGGGAGTAGTCGTCCAGCTTTGGCTGGATGGACAGCGTGTAAGTAAAATTTTAATTTATTGAGTTATAGCCGAATTGGCTAAAGTGAGATTTAATTTAAAGGTTACCCCTTGACCGACACCAGGGCCATAAAAAATCCATCAATAAATTTATGGTTATAAAGTATTTGAGTTGTACTTGGTTTTTTATATATGGTTAATGACTCCGGAATGTTAGCCCATGGCAAGCCCTGCTATATGCAGGGCAAACATGGGAGAGCATGAGGGGAACACTGTGCTATAATCCGCAGGTTGCTATTGGAGGATACAACAGGCTAGCAACAGCGCCTGGTTGGTGGACAGCGGCGGGCGCGCTAAAAGCCCGCGAATTTCGGGACATTTAAGGAGGAACAGTCCGGCCGTACCTTATCCTGGAAGCGAGACCGGGACCCCCACCCACCCTCCCTTTATTTTATTTTCAAGTCATGGTGTTGGTTAGTGGGGGAGTAGTCGTCCAGCTTTGGCTGGATGGACAGCGTGTAAGTAAAATTTTAATTTATTGAGTTATAGCCGAATTGGCTAAAGTGAGATTTAATTTAAAGGTTACCCCTTGACCGACACCAGGGCCATAAAAAATCCATCAATAAAGTTATGGTTATAAAGTATTTGAGTTGTACTTGGTTTTTTATATATGGTTCAGTGGCGGTGCGTGCATAGAGGGCGCAGGAGCGCCGCCCCCCCCTCTCCTGCACCGCTCTATCACCAATAGATAGATTCATGCATTGCATGAATCTATCTATTGTCACCGCTGCCGCCCCCTATTCAGGTGTCCGGCCCCTGATCGGGCGCCGGGCATCTGAATTACAGTGGGGGGGGGGGGGGGGTGTTGCTGGAAGCGCCCTATTAGAGCTGTAAGCTCTAATAGGGGACCCTATTAGAGCGGTGTGCTCTAATAGGCTTCCCTAAGTGTAAACAGCGGGCGCACGGCTGTGCGTTCGCTGATTACACAGTACTGTGTTAGGGAAGCGAATACATCGCTTCCCTAACACAGACCCGCCTCTCAGCCAATCAGGTTGCCAGGTCTGTTACCTGTCACCTGATTGGCTGAAGTCACAGGCGCTGTGATTGGACGCTAGGCGTCCAATCACCTAGCGTCCAATCACAGCAGAAGAAGACAGGAGGAGCGCGGGAGAAGACATCCGACGGAGACATCCGACGGAGACACCGCTCGTCGCCTGATGCCGTCACCAGCTGCACACCGGGACAAGGTAAGTGCAGAGGGCAGGCAGGGGGCACAGTGGCAGCACTTAAGGGGCACAGTGGCAGAACTTGGGGCACAATGGAAGCACTTAAGGGGCACAATGGCAGCACTTAAGGGGCACAATGGCAGCACTTAAGGGGCACAATGGCAGCACTTAAGGGGCACAGTGGCAGAACTTAAGGGGCACAATGGCAGCACTTAAGGGGCACAATGGCAGCACTTAAGGGGCACAATGGCAGCACTTAAGGGGCACAATGGCAGAACTTGGGGCACAATGGCAGAACTTGTGGCAGAACTTGGGGCACAATGGCAGCACTTAAGGGGCACAATGGCAGCACTTAAGGGGCACAATGGCAGCACTTAAGGGGCACAATGGCAGAACTTGGGGCACAATGGCAGCACTTAAGGGGCACAGTGGCAGCACTTAAGGGGCACAGTGGCAGCACTTAAGGGGCACAATGGCAGCACTTAAGGGCACAATGGCAGAACTTGGGGCACAATGGCAGAACTTGGGGCACAGTGGCAGCACTTAAGGGGCACAGTGGCAGAACTTGGGGCACAGTGGCAGCGTTTGATGGGCACAGTGGCAGCGTTTGATGGGCACAGTGGCAGCGTTTGATGGGCACAGTGGCAGCACTTGGGGCACAGTGGCAGCGTTTGATGGGCACAGTGGCAGCGTTTGATGGGCACAGTGGCAGCGTTTGGGCACAGTGGCAGCACTTGGGGCACAGTGGCAGCGTTTGATGGGCACAGTGGCAGCGTTTAATGGGCACAGTGGCAGCGTTTGATGGCACAGTGAGGCTGTTTGTTTGCGCCCCCCCAAAAATTTTGAGCACCAGCCGCCACTGATATGGTTAATGACTCCGGAATGTTAGCCCATGATGTCAGCATGGTGCTGGCAATGTGGACAAATGAATGTCACTGCTTACGTTCTTTAACCTCTCCAATACTGGGCGCTTTCACCCCCTTCCTTCCCAGACCAATTTTCAGCTTTCAGCGCTCTTGCACTTTCAATAGTAATTGCGCGGTCATGCAACACTGCACCCAAATTATTTTTTTATCATTTCGTTCACACAAATAGAGCTTTCTTTTGGTGGTATTTATTCACAAATCATTTTTTTTTTTTTTTGCGATATAAGCGAAAAAAGAGCAGAAATGTAAAAATATTTCTACTTTCTGTTTTAAAAGGAATCCAATAAAATCTAATTTTGTCATAAATTTAAGCCAAAATGTATTCTGCTACATGTCTTTGGTAAAAAAAATCCCATTAAGTGTATAATAATTGGTTTGTGTGATCACGGACATATGTACGCAGATGATCACGGACATATGTGTGCAGATGATCATTGGGACATATGATTTTACTGTTACATATGTGGGTGTTTTTACTGTGTGGGGACATGTGTGGGGACAGTGTTTTGGGGACACTATGTAGGGGACATTGTGTGTTTACACAGTGTGGGGACACTGGGCCGGTGATCAGTGTGTAAAAAGCTGTAAAAAACATCTCATACTCAATGATCACCGGCTGGCTGCAGTGATCCCCTCTCCTCTCCTCACTGACAACTTCTGTGTGAGGAGAGGAGAGCCGATCGCCTAGCAACCAGCTCTCTGTTTACATCACATGACGGTTGTGATTGGACACAATCGTCATGTGATCAGGAGGGCCAATCACAGAACCCTCCTGCCGATTGGAGATGCGCTGTGTCTGGGTGACACGAGCGCATCGGGATCGTGCCGCTGCGAGGGCACGCGCGCGATCCCCCTCCTTCTGAGGGACGTTCCTGAATGTCCACTCAGTAGGAGGAAGCTCCCACCTGGCCGTATATGTGCAGTGGCCTGGGTGGGAAGTGGTTAAAGTGGTTGTACAGGTAGAAGGATTTTTTACCTTAAAGTGGTTGTAAACCCCATTCATGAAATCTGACCTAGGCACATGTATCTGTAGTGTTTACTTATCTCTCTCCAAAGCACTAACTGCTGTGTCTTTCTGTTGCTCCGTTATCAGCATGATAACTTCTGACAAGTTCTCCAACACAGGAGATAAAAGCAGCTGTAAATTTGTGTCGGGGAGGGAACTTAGAGATAGATTAGCAGAGAGCTTGACTATTCACAATACAGCTCTGCAAATTTCTTAGTTCATCTGCCTATGTGGAGGGGGGGGGGGTGTTCCTTTCCTCCAATCAGCTGTCACACAGTGTATGCCCAGACTCCCCTTACACTGCTGAAACAGAAAGAAAGATTTGTAACACGATATGCACTTTCTAAAAAATATAGATAGGGAAATGCAGCAGATATACATATAAAATTTATGTAGGATGATTTGTTTAATCTCTGTGTATCATCTGAGGCTGTTCGATTCACTGGGTATAGGAGAGGGTTTACATCCACTTTAATGCATTCTTTGAATTAAGGTAAAAAACCTTCTGTGTGCAGCTCCTCCCTTAAGGCCCATACACACGATCGGACTTTTTGACAACCAACATGCAAATTAGCTGTTTTGGACCAACATCCGACCGTGTGTACACTCCATCGGACCAACTTTTTCCAGGTTTCATCGGACTTTTGTTGGCTGTGCGAACGGACCAACTTTCTGCCAACAAAAGTCCGATGGACCAAAGTCCGACCGTGTGTACACAAAACCAACGGACTTTTGTACAAACCAATGCAGAACCAATGCAAAAGATCAGACAACAATACAGAAGTTGACCAAAGGTGGCGGTAAAGAACAGAATAACCAAGTGATTTGGTGAAAGTTGGCTGAAAAAGTCCTGCCGTGTGTATGCAATACCAAGTTGGGGCCAACGCCCTTTGGACAAAAATCCACGGGAAAGTTGGTCCACGGTCCGATCGTGTGTATGAGGCTTTATACTTATCTGAGCCCATTCTCGATCCAGAATTGTTCTTGAGAGCAGTGGCTCAAAGGGCAGATTGAGAGTAAAAGATAAACCTTGTTCATTGATGGCTATGAATAAGGTTTCTTTTACCGAAACGCACAATTTAATTGCACAGAGCAGGTTACTGTGTTTGTTATTAAAAAAAAAAAAAAATATATATATATATATATATATATATATATATATAAAAGCATTAACAAGCATTTAAACACTTTAAGCCTAATACTTTAAATTCACATTTCCCGAGCATTGTATAAAATAACAAGTTTAGAAAAAAAAGGTGATAATTATTCACTCCAAAGCACAGGCTCCAACACTCATTTTATTAGCAAAAATCTGCCAATTCTGGAGGTCTCCACCCGGATTACTGCTCCATAATTATTCACATTGTGACAAAAGCCACAGCTAATGCGTTCTTGTATTCCACCTCCCGCCGGACAGTGCTCACTTTAGCTCCATCTTCCATATTTCATTCCGCGGCTTGTTGTGAAGAGAATTACTGTTCCTTTCAACACGTAGGTGGAGAGGCAAGGTCACTGCCTCTACGCTAAATGAACACGTGGAATCATATTCTGAAAGCGAGAAATCAAATAAAAAGCCATTATTAAGGGCAGCCTTGACGCAGGTCCTGGCGGTCAGCGGTAATCAGAGTGTTTTTGTTTATAGGTGAATGCGCCATTGAACTCAACAAGTAGAAAATCATCAGCTTTCTAATCAGAGCCATTAAAGAAAAGCCTAATAACGTCTCCGCTTACGGCAGGAAGGAACGAGGCCTCTGGCAGATAATAAAGACGCTCAGGAAATCTTCATAAGTTGTATGATCGAGTTACCGCCACAATCGCTCTGTCTCAGCGTCTGAGCAATCAGTGAGAGGGAACTCTTCTCCGCCACTTGGCCCTGTGGAGACAGACATGACACATTGTGATAGCCATGTGAGACCTGGACGGGGCAGTCTGCGTGGAGTCAGCATGTCTGTGTGCCGCCACTTTCTAATCTGCAGCTGAATGGCCACTTCAAGTGTTTCCCTTTATCGGATCGACTTTCTCATAACGCTGCAAAGTGCCGCCGAGGAAACGACAGAGGAAAAGCTTCTATCAGTCTGAAGAAAGGTGGCTGCGTCTGGCCATTTCTACACATCTCATCTACATTGAAAATAACCCGGTGAAACCTGTTCTGTGCTGGGATGAAAATGACAAGTTATTTTATCCTAAACCAAAACTCTATCCCCAAATCTTAATCTGTTACTTTTAACGTTGAGAATGTAAAGAACAAATTACTGTATCTGAAAAAAAAAATGTTTATTCTCTTCCATTTATAAATAAAACTTTTCAATCCTGAACTCAAAAGGAAACTTTAAAGCTTGGTTCACATACATGTGAAGCAGATGCGTTTTTAACTGCATCCAATTCGCATAACGCGTGAATCGGTCCGGCTTTCAATAGAGCTGGTTCACACATGTGTGGGGCAGCCACTGTGCGGTTTTAAAAAGGGTCCTGTGTGGTTTTGGGCCCGGTTCAGGTGCGATTTCAGGTACAAATTTGCACCCGAATCGCACCTAAACTGAAATTTTATTAAGTGAACTTTTATCATTAATTTATTTTCGTCTGGTCCCATTGAGCGCTGTTTGTTGTATATACTTTGAAGAAGAGAATCGCACCGCACTGAAACTGCAGCCGCATATTTGGGAACCTAGCCTAAGATATAGGGGCTGCCAGTTCTGTGCCTCCTGAACATGCTGGTTACCTGGCTGTCTTTGCTGTAATACTTGAGCTGGGTATACAGGTACACTAGTAAAATCTCACTAAAAATGTTTTAAGAATGTTTGCTCAACGTTCTAATCATTAGTGGGGTCAAATTGATGTTTCGACCACAGTGATAAGAAAATTTGAAGGGACAGGATGAAATTTCCAATAGTGTTTGTGGTTTTAACCATTTGCTGACTGTATAACATAGATATACGGCAGCAAGGCGGTACTAGGTACGTGATCTGACATTTCCGGGTAGGGGGCGCACGTGAGCACCGCCGGCGACCCAGTCATGCTGTTATTAAACACAGCAGTTAGCAAGCAGCCGGAGCCGGCCAATGGATTACCGATGGAACCCGCCAATTATCATGAATTTACACAGGACAGAACCATGCCTATGTAAACAAGGCAGAGCCCAGTCCTGTCAGCGGGGAAGTAATAGATTTTGTTTCCCCTCAAAGCAGGGAATAAAATTCATTACTTCCCCTAATAAAAGCACCTCCCACAGTACACCAAAACACTGGCTAGGCACACATTTAACCTTTGATTGCCCTAGATGTTTAACCCCTTCCAAGCCAGTGTCATTAGTACAATGACAGCGCATATTTTTTAGCATTGATCACTGTATTAGTGTCACCGGTTCCCCAAAAGTGTCAGTTAGTGTCTGAATATCTGCCGCAATATCGCAGTCCTGCTATAAGTCGCTGATTGCCACTATTACTAGTAAAAAGATAAATAAATAAATACAAATTCCAGTATATATATATCACATAGTTTGTAGGTGCTATAACTTTTGCGCAAACTAATCAATATATGCTTAAAGCGGTTGTATAGTCTTTTTTTTTTTTATTTTACCAACAGGTTAGCCTATAATAAGGCTTACCTGTAGGTAAAATTAATATTGCCTAAACCTGTACGGTTTAGGAGATATTTACTTTTCATGCAGCCACTGACGTCATGCGGCACATGCACTGTTAAGGCCCGGCTTCGGCCACTCACATCACTGGACCCACGATACCCAGAAGACACGCCGAGGCAACATGTCAGCTCCCTCGGCATGGATCGGGTGAGTGTTTCATAATGAGCTAGTATGCGCTGCATACTAGCTCATTATGCCTTTGCCTTGCAGGTTTTTTGTTTAAAAAAAATAAAAGGTGCGGGTTTACTGCCGCTTTAATAGGGTTTTTTTTTACCAAAACTCATGTAGCAGAATACATATTGACCTACCATTTATACAGAAATTCAATGTATTTTTTTATTGGATATGGTTTATAGCAGAAAGTAAAAAATTTTTTTTTTTTTCTTCAAAATTGGTAGTATTTTTTTTGTTTTACAGCGCAAAAAATAAAAAAGGCAGTGGTGATCAAATACCACCAAAAGAAAGCTCTATTTGTGGGAAAAAACAGGACATACATTTTGTTTGGGTACAGTGTCATGTTGTGCAATTGTCAGTTAAAGTAATGCAGTGCCAGATCGCAAAAAATGGTCTGGTCATGAAGGGAGAGGGGGGGGGGGGTTAAATCCTCTGGAGGTCAAGTGGTTAATTTGGGCAATTGCATTCACTTTAAAATCAAATGTTAAAAGCAAGCGAAATGCTGAACTACTAATGTACTGAGAATTACTGTACAAATTTTCATTCAAAAATGTTATAGTGTATAGCCAGCATCAGTCCCTAAACCGATACAATGACGCAGATCAGGACTGACTTCACTCGCATGTTTTTGATCTTCTTCTCCTAAGTCAGGGCAGCCAGGGGGCCAACTTTTCAATGATTAGGTCAAAATTGAATTCTGCAGAAGGTAGGGCTATCCTACCCCTGCAGTCTAGGATCCCGCTGAGAACCAATATATTGTACACCAACCTTAGTAAAGCGCTGACAGCAAAACCCTTCCACATAGCGATATAATGAAAGGAATTATAATAAGATGAAGAATAATAGGTTTCATTACAGACACACCAATCATGGATCTCAGTCAGTCTCATCTGATTCCCAACTGGTCACCCCAATGCCCCGTACACACAATCTGATTTTTTGACAAAAAATGTTGGATGTGAGCTTGTCGGAAAGTCCAACCGTGTGTATGCTCTATCGAACATTTGCTGTCGGACTTTTCGCCAACAAATGTTGGCTAGCAGGTTCTCAAATTTTCCACCAACAAATGCTTGTTGTCGAACTTTCTGATCGTGTGTACACAAGTCCACGCATGCTCAGAATCAACTACGAGCCGTAGATATAACTAGCGTTCGTAATGGAGATATCACGTACGACTTGTATGTCACTACATTTGTAATTGTTGGCCAACATTTGTGTGCCCGTGTGTATGCAAGACAAGTTGGAGCCAACATCCTTCGAACAAAAATCCACGGTTTTGTTGTCGGAAAGTCTGATCGTGTGTACGGGGTATAAGTTTCAGGACCATCCAACTGTTGCAGATTTGTCTAGTAAACGGGCCCTTTGTACAACTAACTAGTCCACGTGTGTGCTACTGGAGGAAAGCTGGCACTCCAGTGACTTTCTAACTCAACCTACACATCTCTGGTGCATTGAATCCAATAGAGAATTTGCTGGAAGAGTGTTAGCTCTTCTGGTGCAGAGACTGATGTGACTAGCTTAGTGTTCTCTGTACAGCACTGTTGAATATGTCAGAGCTATATAAATGTATAATAATAATAATAATAAATAATAATTTGTGACTGTGGGAGATTATTAGAGTTTAAAGTGTTACTAAACCCAGGACCCTGCATTCAATATATTTGGTCTTCCGCAATACACAGAACATGGACATGCAATTATTTTATTAAATGTAAACGGCTAAATACCTTTTTTTCATCAGCAGTTACAGCAGTCTTGTGAGTTTGATCAGTGTCCAGCGTGTATCGCCTTTGCGCACTGCAGCCCGGAACATGGAAAAATCCTCCTCCCTCTGCTCCCCCAAGCGGCCAGAACCCCCCTCCTCCTCTGCAAAACCCGACCCGACCCGAGGATTCTCACTGGGCGCCAGACAGAAATAAATGTGCTACTTCCAGTGGCGTCACTAGGGTTGGTGTCACCTGGTGCAATAAAACATGGTGCCACCCCCCCCCCCCCCAAAAAAAATTCTGAAAGTGTGGCAAAGATGCGGAATGCTGGACTTTTGGTGCGCTTTCAGAAAATTCAGAAAAAAACATGCAACCTAATAGAAATCTATAACATTACACAGCCCCCTTTACATTACATAGCCCTCGTACCTCTGGACCCCTTAACATTACACAGCTCCCACACCTCTGGATCCCTTTACATTACACAGCTCCTCACCTCTGTACCCCTTTACGATACACAGCCCACACACCTCTGGACCTCTTTACATTACACAGCCCCCCACACCTCTGGACTCCTTTACATTACTTTTCCACCCATACCTCTGAACCCCTTTACATTACCCAGCCTCCGCACCTCTGGACCCCTTTACATTACACAGCCCCCCACCCTCTGGACCCCTTTACATTACACAGCCCCTACCCCCCACAGCAGAGCGGAGCAGGAAGCAAAACAGGAGAGAGAAACAGCAGAAATTAATAGATAGCCGGAGCTGCTGGAGCTTACTTTCCAAGTTAACCAGCAGGTGATTGGTTGCTAGGCGGTCCTTGCAACCAATCACCTGCTGGTTAACTTGGAAAGTTAACTCCGGCATCTCTTGCTGTCTATTCAGCGCCGCTGTTAATCTCGCGTTCTGCCTCCTGTTCCCTGCTCCGCTCTCCTGTGTAAGCGAGGGGCGGAGGCAATCTGGCAGCCAGCCCTGGGTGTCACCCCTCTTCGGCGCTGCCCCCTCTTGGTACGCCACTGTAGTGTGTGACTGTGGGGGGGGGACATTAAAGTGTAAGCTCCAAAGACTGATGTGGCTGGCTCAGTGTTTTCTGTACAGCACTGCCAAATACATATGCACTAAATACAAGTATAATAATACATGCAATATGTACAGGTTTCCCTGTCCCAGGATTGTCAGGGTCTTTGTAAAATGTTTTTGCTGCTCACTCATCATCTCACTTCTTTGTGAGTTATTACGGCTCTGACATAACCTGTATGAGGGTGTTAATATCGGAGTAATTATAGAGCAGTGAGCAGCTCTCAGCGGTGGTATTGATAGAGGGCGTGTCCGCTGAGTTTGGAGAAATCACAGACTGGATATAAATTAGGGTTGGATGTTGTGGTAATGCTGAGCCATCAGTACAGTCGCATTCTGGTCCAGGAATTCATTCCAGACGGAAGACATCTCAGACCACTCTGTATTCTAGAGAGCTGAGAAGTATTCACACCTTAAAGTGCACCTGTAATGAAAGAAATATTGGGGAATTTCAATTACTGACCTGTTTCTTGGCTGTGTCCAGCTTCAATATTTTCAGTCGCTGACCTGGAATAAGCATTATTTACAGACCCTGGGGGGGGTAAGGGGGTGCTGATGGAGTATGTAGGCAGGTTGCCTACTGTGTGTATAGTTAGTATCCAACCCAGCTTAGGAGGGAAGTGGTTAATACTTGTGCTGCCTTTTCTTGTGTGTTCGCACTGTGTCCGCTGGGGTCCAACCTCCCTCCTGTGTGATATAAAGGGCAGAGGCCAGATCCTAGAGGGAAGCCGAGAATGGACCAGGGAAGCACGCACAGGAGCTCAGAACTATGCCTTAAGAAGCTTGCTGGTCAGCTTGGATCGCAGAACTATCGGAATACACCCAAGGACAAAGACTCCTTTACTCAAGTTATCTCCAGTTTAGGCTTTCCCCAAAGATGCTACAGCTATGCAGGTATTTGGACCGCCACAGTTAAGTTTAGTTAGGAAAAATACATTACTGCATATTGTACATGTTCTGCCAAAAGTTCAGTAAAGTTGTTACAACAGCTTAAGGCCTAGTCTGAAGGACCTGGCGTCCAGGGTCGGTCTGAAATAGCACATTGGGGTCTGTAAAACATCACTGCAATTCAAGGTTGGTCTATGAGTTTGAGAGGAGAAAAAGTTGCCATGAATAACCACAGAAGGAAACAGCAAACTCCCTGTCTGGGAGCAGATTAGCGCTATGGAGATCTATACCTGGTCACTTGGTACAGAAAGAGAAGGGTTCAGTTGGAGCATGCATGGGGTCCATACTATGTGCTTGACGGAACCCCATTCTGTTACTGGGAGTGAGATAACAGAGGTACGCTGACTGGTGGAGTGGGCATAGGCTAAGCATGTCCCTCTTTATGCAACACCTGTACAAGTGTGTAGGACAAGGGACAACATCTTCTGGAGGAACTCTGCATACAACACTACACACAAGTGTCTCATCTCTGAGTTGGGGCCTGCCTTAATGTTTGGCTTTTCACATGCCCGTGGTCCCCGCCTGGTTAATCCTGTGCTAGGATGCGCCACCCCGTTCATCCCCTGGCGTCCCCCAAAGAACCCACCCTGGGGGGTAGTCCTCTCATGTGACTCCCACTTGACACCCAATGAGTTAATGGGACACATTGAGGAAGGTCTGCCAGCAACCGCCTAGGCCCTGGCTTAGAAATGCAGTACTGGGGTCATTGGATCAGCATGACAGCAAGAGAAGTAGCATGCATAGAAGCAAATATCAGCTGGGGTTCCTTACATGTGTCTTTCTTTGTCTCCCTGTACTGGGAATCCAGTAGGCACCACAGTCTGACCACCCAGTACAGTGCACTCTGTAATCTAACAAACCAGGTCAGGAACCAAACCAGGTCACCTCCTCTCTGGACAAACATACCCCTCATTGGTCACAGCCCTATCAGATCCACGCCCCACTCTTCCTGGCCATATACTTTTTGTTCAGTTGATTCCTCCATCCACACAAACAAATCCACTCCCACTGATACATTGTATTCTGTCAGCAGCACCTGCTACAGTCAGAATACACTGATCAGCAGCTGCAGCCTCTTATCGGGAAAAAATTTCCAACATGTCCCTTCGACAGAGGTTGATTAAACAATCAACGTCTGTAGAGCAGGAACACACTGATCAAAATGCAGCCTGTCAATGCGGCTATATTTTGATCAGTGTATGGCGAGCTAAATGGTTTAGTTCACCTTTGAAAAAGCTTTTTACCTTAATGAAATCCGGGAACCCATAACACTACAAACCACTGTGCAGTATAAAGAAAAAGCTTCCCTTCATCTGACTCACCCGCAGTAAAACCTCAACCTCAACAAGAAGCCGGGCAGTGACTACAGTGATTGTTAGGGACACTGGTGGTTCCTTCACCGCCAGCATCCTTAATTATTGAAATAACCAGCTTCATTCACTTACATGGCTGGGGATTCCCGGCCATGTAAGTTAACCACTTAAGGACCGGAAGGATTTGCCCCCTTAATGACCAGGCCATTTTTTGTGATGCACCACTGTGTCACTTTAACTGTCAATTGCCCGGTCACGTGACACTGTACCCAAACAAAATGTATGTCCTTTTTTTCCCACAAATAGCTTTCTTTTTGTGGTATTTGATCACCTCTGCGATTTTTATTTTTTGCGCTATGAACAAAAAAAGACAGACAATTTAAAAAAAAAAAACAATATTTTTTACCTTTTGCTATAATAAATTTTCCCCCCAAAAAAAAAAACAAATGTAAGAAAACAAATTTCATCATTAGTTTAGGCCGATTAGTATTCTACATATTTTTAGTAAAAAAAAAAAAATCACAATAAGCGTATATTGATTTGTTTGCCCAAAAGTTATAGCGTCTACAACATAGGGGGTAGATTTATGGCATTTTTATTAATAATTTTTTTACTAGTAATGCCGGTGATCAGCAATTTGTAGCAGGACTGTAACATTGCGGCGGACAGATCGGACACTTTTGACACTTTTTTGGGACAATTGACATTTATACAGCGATCAAAGCTAAAAATAGCCACTGATTACTGTATAAATATCACTGGCAGGCAAGGGGTTAAGTGTTCCCTAGGGAGGTGTTTCTAACTGTGGGGGCAGTGTAGTGACTGGGGGAGGAGACAGATCGCTGTTCCTAATCACTGGGAACAGACGATCTGTCTATCCTCCCCTGACAGAACGGGGATCTGTTTACATTACAGTGCTCTTAAAGCGGCCGATGTACCATGACAGCGTTTCGCCAAGGAGAGCCAACCTGCTGCAGTATAACTGCGGCAGCTGGTCTTTAAGTGGTTAAAGGGGCTGGTGACATCGCTTGTTGTTAAGGAATCTGCGGTGCATGCATTGCTACTGTCCTTAACAACCATTTAAGTCACTGACCCCATTGCTGTGCATGGCCAGAGATTCCTGGGGCAGATGACTTTAATGGTTGTTTCCCCTAACAACCATTGAAGTCACTGGTGTCCTTAAGCAAAGAGGCGTGATCCCAGTGATGTAATTGACTATATATGGTCATGTCAATATACAGTCAATGACATCCCAGGGAGACCCTGTCCTCTTGTATACAACAGCTGTCATTTTTATTTTTTTGGCAGGCTATCGACCATCAGGCACTGTGATTGACATAGATCTGCATTGCTAGACAAGTGATTGACAATGGATTTACAATGAGGGACATTTTTTTTATTTTTTTATTTATTATAACTTTTTATTGCGAATGTTATTACCTTATTGTTATAATGTTATAACCTTATTGTTAAAGGGGGCTTTCCTATTCTGATAAGCCTCCCTGTCTGCAGACCACCACAACCACCAGACCAGGATTGTGGGGAAGAGACCCTCGTCTTCATCAAAACGTAGCACCCTCTACTTAGGTAGGTGCTAGAGTTAGGATTTTTGTGAGTGCAGGTAAATTTAGGCAGGCCTAGCTGGAAGTTTAGATCTGTGTGGGCTGGGAGTGGCTTAGAGTAGGCTGGTGACTCACAGATAACAACACTTCTCGGTTACCTCCCTCTAGCTTCTAGAGGATTCTAGAAGAGAGGGGGGAAGAGAGGTGGAGCTGCCTAGGGTGTTCTAAGGAGCCCTGACCAATCCCCAACCTGGATTCATATCTCCCAACTTTGTGAGACAGGAATGAGGGACACCTATTAGCAAAAGTATGCAGGCACAGGACACACCCCCCTGCCACACCCCCATTATAGGAGCATTGCACAAAAATGAGTATTGTAATGTCACGGGCAGTGGAGTTGAACAGCTGCAGCCAGGGGGGCTGGCAGGACCTGACGAAGGATTGCTGGGAACAGTAGTCCACCATAGGATAGCTAGCACTAAAGGACTTCCTATTCTATATTTTTGCTACACTAAATAGGGACCCGCGGTCCCTGCCTGCAAATGGCAACTTCTAGGGCCTGACTAGGTCAGTGTTGGGCCTAACCATGTGCTAGCTGTGCCTGGAGTCAAGTGTTGTGCAGGAGAGAGGGCATGATAGTCTGCAAGCAAGTGTTGTGCAGGAGGAGTTTGAGGAAATGTCGCTTACAAGGAGTGTACATTACAAAGTTCTGTCCCAAATTGACTGTTCTATAATTCTACTGGACATCCAATATATTCCCATCCCTATCCAAGTTCAAATCCCTCAATAAAAATACAAAAACAAGCATATGAACTGTTCATTGTCTTCAAGGTGATTGGGTATTGAATGCCGGGCTGGGCAGGGTAACAGGTGGACCTCAACTTTCAGCAGCCCCTACAGGGTTACCGCTACAAACATACTATCACCCCCATGTTAAGGACATGTGGCCTGATATGGTTGGTGGGGGGCACATTTGTCCCTTTTTCCGGACCAGGCTAAATGCTTGGATAAGGATTTGGTATGTGGGGTGACCTCAAGCCATTTATTTATTTATTTTGGGGCATTGGGTTTACAATTTTCTATCAGACCCAAAGGTAGGGTGGCCACCTTTTCTTCAAGTCAAACCCGAACACTTTAGCGGCACACAGCAATTTTTAATTTTTTTTTTGTAGAAACTATACATATATTTTGATATTAAATAACATTTCTAATCATATGAAGGTAATAACAAGAGTTCCCCTTTAAGATTTGAATCCACCGAGTTCATCTTTTACGTCTGAACTCCCAGAGTTCCCTTTCACTGTAAGGGGGGACTCTACAGACTCTAATGTAAGGGAGAACTCTGGGAACTCTAACATAAGGGATGCTCTGGGAACCCTGATTTAAGGGGGAACACTGAGAACTCTGATGTATGCAGAAGACTCTGATGTTAGGGAGAACACTGTGGCCTCTGGTGTAAAGGGGAACTCTGATGTAAGGGGTGCTCTGAGAACCCCTATTTAACTTAGCGTACTCATTCAGAGGCAGGAGAGAGAAGGGGGGAGACTTCAGTCACAGACAGTCAGCACCTCTCATCCAGATGTACCTGAGGCTACTACACTTCAAATTTCCAGCCCCCACTTTCCTTTGGCACATTGCTGGGGATTGGAGTGTGGGCAGACACAGAGGGGTAGGGGTGGGAGGAAGAGGAGCAGATCAAGCCCTCTCTCCTCTCCCGTCTGTGTGTGTGTGTGTTTGTGGGGGGGGGGGGGGGTTGTTAGTGCTGGCTTTGGGCAGTGTGAAACAGAGTGTAACAGACACTCTAAGCTTAGACAACTACAGCCAGCAATCCTGCTGGGAAGCCATAGTCCAGTCTGAATAATGGCAGTCTGAAACCCGGACGCATGAGTCCAAACCCGAACTGTCCGGGTGAATCCCAGACAGGTGGCAACCCAACCCAAAGGGCCTAGTATGGATTGTGTTTTTTATTTTAAATTGTATCCTGGCTTTTTTGTTTGCATTTCCTGCTAGCTAGGGCTGAAAGAGCAGGGCAGGTACTGTATGAGTCACTTGTTGTAAGCTCCCTGACAATCAGCATCCCTTAGCTGGAACTGCCACATTTAGCAGTGATAGCAATACTGCTATTGCGATATTTACTGTAAATGCAGCAATTACTGGTAGTGAATTGACACTTTACATATCACATGAGATTTTGAAAACACAGAGAGAGACATTGGGCAAAATTCACTAAGCGATAGTTTACCGCATCCGAGTGTAGCATCCTGGGATTTAGTCAGGGATGCTCCTCACAAATTGACTTGCCAGGGGTAGATACCCTGGTCAATTGTTAAGAGATCTATTGATTTCTCCCTAAACTTGACCTGGTTGTACTTTTCTCTTCTACCACTAGGTGGCCGGGTACTTGTTGGTACTAGATATGAGGACAACTCAAGGTCAGGTTATGGGTTTATGGGGTATCTCAGCCAATGGGCAAGGGTTTTCTTGAATCCCTTGGCCTGCTGGGAGAGCCTATATATTCGGGTGGAGTCAGGTGATCTGTGTTCTATGCCACCTGGACAGCTGTCTGGGTGGACGTGTCCCAAGTGCGCCGGGCTGCTAGGCCAGAGATTGGGCCTATCCGGGGGCATCTGGCTGCTGGGCTGTGTGAGGGCCTATCCAGAAGTAAAAGAGCAGCGCAGGGTTGGGATTGCGCCTCACAGTCCAAACAGAAGTGAAGAGTTAAGGAGAACCTGTCAGTGGTCGGAGGTAGAAGGGAAGCTGTCACCACAAAGGGTCCAACCACCTTATTACCAGGGACCACAGTGAGTAACTGAAGCAAATAACGGAGCAGCAGTCTCACTGAAGAGGGAAATCGGAAAACTTCAAGGAGGTGATCAAGTCAGGGACCCAACCAGCGGAGGTGGCGCTTGCAGAGCAGCCGTGTGAGTCAAGCCAGGGACCGAGCCGGTCAGCAGGGGTGAAGCCTGAGAAGTATCAGGAGTGCCAAGCTAGGGATCCAACAGGGAAGTGTGGGTGACGCTTGAGGGAGATACCACCGCAAAGATTGGAGGAGCTCAAGGGATTCAGAGTCAGTGAATCAGAGGCCCTAGTGAGAGACCGGGAGCTCAGTGTTGAAGAACTACAAGAGGCAGTTGTAGTGAAGCTGAAGGAACTGTTACGTTTGAGTTAGGAACTATTAAAGACTGCTGCCATAGGAGACAGCATTCCTGCATGAGCAGATGTGGCACCTTGCTGGGGCCTTTACTAGGGTTGCCATCTGTCCGTAATTCACCCGGACAGTCCAGGTTTTGAATCATGTGTCTGGGTTTCATTCCCCCTGAAACCCGGACACAATATTCAGACCAGACTGTAGTTGGGGTACTCAATACTGTTCAGGGGATGATGGGAAGGATGATCGGTGATTCCCCTTCTCTCCCGGTCCCCCTGCCCTCACCCCCAGTTATGCATCTCTGACAGAGGATGTTGGTGGTATTGGCCTGAAACCAGGATACATTATACAGACAGGACTGTGGGCATAGCTTCAGGGGGTCTGTGCCACCTCTCTGTCACACATTTACTAGAACCGATTGGCTGTAATTTACTTCTGCAGCAGCTGAATGTCGGCTTCTCCTCCTCTCCCTCCTGCTGGCATTTGGCTGCTGCAGGAGGAAAATACAGGGGATCTGTTCTAGTAAACGCCATCTCTGCTGCCCTTCCTGTCCAGCTTCCTCTTCCTTCTGTTGCCCCCTGGCCTCCTGTGTGCACCCCTTTGCTGTGTGCCTCTAAAGTGTTCGGGTTTGGCTTGAAGAAAAGGTGGTGACCCTACTGGAAACTCTGATGTAAGTGGGGGCTTTTGTGAGCAGAAACCCCCCCTACATCAAAGTTTCTCTCTACAACAGATTCCAGAACATTACCCCTTAAAAAAAAAATTGCTAAACTGTTCGGGTTTGGCTTGAAGAAAAGGTGGCAACCCTAGCCTTTACCTGCACGGCTGTCCTCCTATTGAAGTCTTGTGGTCTGCCAATTGAATCGACAAATACTTAAAGGATGTCCTGGCCCTAACCCTCTTTCCCCCAGAAATACAAAAAGGACTTTTAAGACAAATAAAACCTCTTTTACATCCAAGAAGTGTCTGGTGCCCAACAACTTTGTCCACCTTGCACTCACTATGCCTCACAACCCACCACATACAGAAGAATGTCAGCTATCTTTGGCCTGGGTCTCTCTATCTCATTAGACTGGACAAGGCCAGAGACCTTGCTACATGAGTATGCGGCTAAAAAATGTATTTCACAATGTACATTTCAAAAATGTATTTCACAACAAAACTCTCCTTAAAATCTCGCATGCGTTATGTTTCTGAATTATACCTCAAATACTGCATGAAACCGTGTGGTAAATTATTGCAAGCATCTCGCTTGTGTAAGTGTAAAGTGTAAGGCAGCCAACAATTTAATCATGGCTGGTATGGCATGGCTGCTCTGGGTTGAGGGCTTAAAGAGGAACTGCAGTCTGCTCACATAATTTGTAATAAAAAAATCTTTGCCATTCTGAAGTTTCCCTCCAACCACTTTGCATATTATATTATATATTCTGTGATTCTGTACTTGCCCAATATGCTGCAGAAATCTCCCTCCACTGAGTCTGGCTGCAACCATTTTAACTGTGGGCATCTGAAGCTGCTGCCTGTTCAATTCCTGGATTTACACAGACACACAGAGGCCCACCCCCAGCTCTGCAGCTCTCATTGGCCCTCTTATGACTAATACCCCCTCCCTTCCTGGCAAACTCTCAGGAGAGTGAGAGAGAGAGAGAGAGAGAGAGCACTGCATGATGCCATAAGCCTAGGCTTTTTACCAGACAAGAAACAGGAAGTGGGCTGTATAAGGTATTTACTGGCAGAACATTTTTTTTTACTATCCAAAGTTAAAGCAACAAGGGCAGAAGATTTAATAGAAATTGGAAAGATTAAAAAATGACTGAAGGTCTGCTTTAAAGGGTAAGTTCACCTTACAGAAAAATCTGTAAGGTGAACTTACACAGCCCCGGTATAGCTGCCTCATGGCTCCGGGGGTTTAGAAATCCTTGGAGCTTAAAGGGGGATTCCACCCTAAAGTGGAACTCCCGCTTTTCGGAACCCTCCCCCCTCCGGTGTCACATTTGGCACCTTTCAGGGGGGAGGGGGGTGCAGATACCTGTCTAACACAGGTATCTGCACCCACTTCCGGGCATAAACTCCCACGGGAGTTTACGTCATTTCCTGTCCCGGCGCGCTGAACATTCTCATTGCGCCGCGTGACTCGCGCATGCGCAGTAGGGAATCGGGAAGTGAATGGCGCCGGCTACAGCAGAGAGCCGAGCGATCGATCGGCCTCTGCTGCCGACACCGCTGGACCCTGGAACAGGTAAGTGTCCATTTTTTAAAAGTCAGCAGCTGCAGTATTTGTAGCTGCTGGCTTTTAAAAACATTTTTTTTCAGTACAGTCCCGCTTTAATCCTAATCAACCTCTTGACGGGGTATGTTTAGGAGCATTCTAATTGGTCAGCGCCGTCACATGGGCCGATCAATCAGAACCAGCGTAGCCCATCCTCTCAGCGGGGAAGAAGAAGAGAGAGAGCTGAGAGGATTTCTGAGCACCGGAGCCATGAGGCGGCTATACCAGGGCTCAGAACGGGCGATTGCTGCCATGCAGATCACCAGGAGGGAGGGGGGTCCTGTGTAAGTTCACCTTACAGATTTTTCTGTAAAGGTGAACTTGCACTTTAAGGTACCCTATGAGTTTGGTATACAGCTCCATGATTAGTGCCTTGGATAAGAGGAACTTCTTCAGGGTATTAGCATCCGCAAATTTATATTTAGAAATTTCCTTTAAAAATCTTCTCCTCCTCTACATTACTTTAAATTCCAGAAGACTGTATTCAAAGGGCTCCATCCTCTGTACTATGCCGTCTGCCAGCCTCCAGAGACAACTCTTGAGTAGAATCTAGCTGACATCTGTTCCAGCGTGTGCTTTCCTGACTATTTTTTTAAACCAATCACTTACCTCAAACCCAGGATCTGACCATTATCATAGTTATCGCAAGCTTGGACCAGTACTTAATTACCGCATGCATTAATTCATTTATTTCCTTCTGTGAATTCATTTTAATGCCTTTTATGCCGTGTTTGCGCTAAATACCGCATATGAGAAATAGGGAATTGACATTTTCATCATCGCATGCGCTGAGTGGTCACGTGACCGTCATAACGCATGCGATAACCTTTAGACCCCTTTCACACTGAGGCAGTTTTCAGGTGTTTTAGCGCCTCCCATGCCACTCGAATGCGAAAGCCAGAGTGCTTTCACACTGGGGCAGTGCGCTTGCGGACGTTAGAAAAAGTCCCGCAAGCAGCATCTTTGTTTACAGCGATCCCAATGAATGGGCAGCGCTTCCGAAGCCCCTGAAAAGCGCAGCAACACAGGCGTTTTTAACCCCTTCTTCGGCCGCTAGTGGGGGTTAAAAGCGCCCCTCTAGTGGCAGAAAAGCGCAGATTAAACAGTGCCAAAATGAGCGGCACTTAAGCGCTAATGCAGGGGCGGGCCCAGTATGAAAGGGGTCTTAGTGAATTGTGCCGTTTGTCACAGAACATCACTAACCATTTGTTCAATACGTTTTTGTGCCTGACAGGGAATGTTCTACACTGCAAAAATTTATTTTGGGACTTTGCAATGTTTTTATCTGTTGCAACTCATGATTCTTATAATTTCATACTTTTTATTATGTGAGCTACCCTGGCTGCAGAATGTCTGTGTCTCCCAGTGTACAGATCATAAGGGGGAGGAGAAATCTTGTTCAAGTGTCTGAACAGCCCCTCCTATACAGCTACCCAGAGAATGCAATGATTCATGGGACTTGTAGTTACTTATTAGCTCAGTGAACTACAGTCCCAGATGACATTGCCAGAAGGAAACAGGAAGCCATAGTAGAAGCTTTGAATGCATTTTTTAAAATAGCTTAGAAAATTAGAGCTACAAGAACACAGGGGTAAGCTAATTTTATATGGACATTAACATTGTCATCTACGTTCTTTGGCCACTTTATTAGGTACACCTGTTCAATTGTTTGGTAACACAAGTTGCTAATCGGCCAATCACAGACATCTCAACCTGCAAAAACTAATTTCAGGGAGGTGGCAAACTCATTTCAGTTGGGTGTCGCTCCATCCACCCTCCCACAGGGGAGAGCAGTATATGAGGGAGATCAGTATACAGGGAGAGAACAGTGAGCAGTATATGGGGAGAGAACAGTGAGCAGTATATGGGGAGAGAGCAGTGAGCAGTATACAGGGAGAGAGCAGTGAGCAGTATACGGGGAGAGAGCAGTGAGCAGTATACGGGGGCAGAGCAGTGAGCAGTATACGGGGGGGGCAGAGCAGTGAGCAGTATATGGGGAGAGAGCAGTGAGCAGTATATGGGGAGAGAGCAGTGAGCAGTATATGGGGGCAGAGCAGTGAGCAGTATATGGGGAGAGAGCAGTGAGCAGTATGTGGGGGGAGAGCAGTGAGCAGTATATGGGGAGAGAGCAGTGAGCAGTATATGGGGGGAGAGCAGTGAGCAGTATATGGGGAGAGAGCAGTGAGCAGTATACGGGGGAGTGAGCAGTATATGGGGAGAGAGCAGTGAGCAGTATATGGGGGGAGAGCAGTGGGCAGTATATGGGGGGAGAGCAGTGGGCAGTATATGGGGAGAGGGGGGAGTGAGCAGTATATGAGGGGGAAGCAGTGAGCAGTATATGGGGAAGAGCAGTGAGCAGTATATGGGGAGAGAGCAGTGAGCAGTATATGGGGAGTGAGCAGTATATGGGGAGAGAGCAGTGAGCAGTATATGGGGAGAGAGCAGTGAGCAGTATACGGGGGAGTGAGCAGTATATGGGGAGAGAGCAGTGAGCAGTATATGGGGGGAGAGCAGTGGGCAGTATATGGGGGGAGAGCAGTGGGCAGTATATGGGGAGAGGGGAGTGAGCAGTATATGAGGGGGAAGCAGTGAGCAGTATATGGGGAGAGAGCAGTGAGCAGTATATGGGGAGAGAGCAGTGAGCAGTATATGGGGAGAGAGCAGTGAGCAGTATATGGGGAGAGAGCAGTGAGCAGTATATGGGGGGAGAGTAGTGAGCAGTATATGGGGAGAGAGCAATGAGCAGTATACGGGGGGGCAGAGCAGTGAGCAGTATATGGGGAGAGAGCAGTGAGCAGTATATGGGGAGTGAGCAGTATATGGGGGGAGAGCAGTGAGCAGTATATGGGGGGGCAGAGCAGTGAGCAGTGTACGGGGGGGCAGAGCAGTGAGCAGTATATGGGGGGAGAGCAGTGAGCAGTATATGGGGGGAGAGCAGTGATCAGTATACGGGGGGGGGGGGGGCAGAGCATTGAGCAGTATATGGGGAGAGAGCAGTGAGCAGTATATGGGGAGAGAGCAGTGAGCAGTATATGGGGGGGCAGAGCAGTGAGCAGTATATGGGGGGGCAGAGCAGTGAGCAGTATATGGGGGGGGCGGGTGTACGGGGGGGGCAGAGCAGTGAGCAGTATATGGGGAGAGAGCAGTGAGCAGTATATGGGGGGAGAGCAGTGAGCAGTATACGGGGGGGGGGGCAGAGCAGTGAGCAGTATATGGGGAGAGAGCAGTGAGCAGTATATGGGGAGAGAGCAGTTAGCAGTATATGGGGGGGAGAGGAGTGAGCAGTATATGGGGGGAGAGCAGTGAGCAGTATACGGGGGGGGCAGAGCAGTGAGCAGTATATGGGGAGAGAGCAGTGAGCAGTGAGCAGTATATGGGGAGTGAGCAGTATATGGGGGAGAGCAGTGAGCAGTATATGGGGGGGCAGAGCAGTGAGCAGTGCACGGGGGGGCAGAGCAGTGAGCAGTATATGGGGGGAGAGCAGTGAGCAGTATATGGGGGGAGAGCAGTGATCAGTATACGGGGGGGGGGGGCAGAGCATTGAGCAGTATATGGGGAGAGAGCAGTGAGCAGTATATGGGGAGAGAGCAGTTAGCAGTATATGGGGGGAGAGCAGTGAGCAGTATATGGGGGGGCAGAGCAGTGAGCAGTGTACGGGGGGGCAGAGCAGTGAGCAGTATATGGGGAGAGAGCAGTGAGCAGTATATGGGGGGAGAGCAGTGAGCAGTATACGGGGGGAGAGCAGAGCAGTGAGCAGTATATGGGGAGAGAGCATTATACAGTGGGGGGGCAGAGCAGTGAGCAGTATACGGGTGGGCGGAGCAGTGAGCAGTATACGGGGGCGGAGCAGTGAGCAGTATACGGGGG
This sequence comes from Lithobates sylvaticus, assembly GCA_028564925.1. Classification (NCBI taxonomy): domain Eukaryota; kingdom Metazoa; phylum Chordata; class Amphibia; order Anura; family Ranidae; genus Lithobates; species Lithobates sylvaticus. The sequence goes on from CM053029.1 coordinate 172,170,010, forward strand.
GGCGGAGCAGTGAGCAGTATACGGGGGGGCGGAGCAGTGAGCAATATACGGGCGGCAGAGTAGTGAGCAATATATGGGGGGCAGAGCAGTAAGCAGTATACGGGGGGGGGGGAGCAGTTCTTGAGTGCCCCCCATGGAGAGCTGCATTCCATGGGGGCACTCATACTGGCACGCTCCCGAGTTCTGCTGCTACATCCATTGACACAGACAGCAGGACTCCAGTGGCTCCTGCTGCTATCAATCTATCCAATGAGGACCTGAGACAGCGGCTGGAGCTGCTGTGCTTGTCCCCATCACTAGAACAATTGGGTTCAGGTAAGAAATGGGGGGGTTCTGGGGGGCTGCAGTACAAAAGGTTTTTCACCTTAATGTATAGAATGTTTACAACCCCTTTAAGGACGTTCTAAAGGCAAAATGGGGTCCAAACTGGTACTAGCAAGGTGAACCTAATAAAGTGGCTGATGTGAGTGTATAATGTTTTGGGGTTTTATATAATCTTCAGGCCTAAAACAAAAACCCACAGAAATGGCTCTGGCAGCGAAAGGGTTAAAGGTGTGGACCTTCAACTGGCCGAAATACAAAGAAACAATATGATATGGTAGGAGTGCCTCTGATACAACCTTTAGGGCTCCTGAAGTTGTTTTATTCTGCCTTTTACATTTGAACGCATCGCTACTCATACACATTTGTGTTCAAATGCACAAAAGCAAAAGCCCCATGTGACCTTCTCTGCCTGCAATGCAAACACACTGGCTGCTTCCAAAGGAACGCAATGCAGGTAAAACACAGCTTTAGTCATCCATAAGGATGAGCTCCGGCTTGTTCGCACAGCCCACGTGCAGAGCCTGCCAGGAAGTCGGCACTGCGCTGCTCTAATCACAGGCAGGGAGACATTGTGCCGATGTGCGGCTGCAGAGATCGGGAAATGTCTCACTGCCTGTGATTAGCACAGCACAGTGCCGACTTCCTGGCGGGCGCTGCACGTGGTCTGTGCGAACGCGCTGGAGCTCATCCTTAGTCCATACAACACCATTGAGGTAAAAAGAAGTCTGCCATCTGTTTAGCATTTTAGTGCACACAGTACTCTTTTGGGGCCATAGAGCCAGGAAAAACTGGCCGCCTTTTTTACGTTAGTCTGGATTCCAGGCAAATGACTAAATGCATGAAAAATCAATGGTAAACTACTTTTATGGGAGATACTTTACATACCTAAAGATTTGTAATTCAGTTCAGCCTTTGTGTTCTTGGAACCCCTACCAGACAGCACAGCCTGGTCCTGGACCTCTCTGCAAGCAACACTCAGGTCACACCCCCTTTCTGTGACTGCACAATATGGAAAGAAGCATAAAGAAACACTGATGATGTCACCCCTCTTCTTTTCCTTCTGTTAGGAAGATGCCAGTGTCAGATGGACAGCACTGTGCAGTGCATCGGAATCATCTGACTAACCCCCAGTGCTGCCCCTTCCCAGCCCGAGTGCTGCTGTCAAGAGAAAACAGGAGGCTGATACAGAATAATATCCAGGTACTGTTACAGCTGTATTTAAAATGTATATTATGATTTTTTTTAAAGAAATTGTTAAGGCAAGATTTTTTTTTTATCTTAATGCATTCTATGCATTAAGATCAAAAAGCTTTTTTGTGTAGCAGTCTCCCCAGCACCCCCCTTATTACTTACCTGAGCCCCATATATCTGCAGCGATGTCCACGAGTGTCTTAGCTGTCCCAGACACTCCTCCCGATTGTCTCCCGCGGCTGTCAATCAAAATCAGTCATAATCAGGGGAGAGAGGGGGGCGGCCCCAGGTTATGGATCCATGTCTGAATGAATACACGGAGCTTTGACTCGGTTCAGGTGCCCCCATAGCAAGCTGCTGGCTGTGGGGGCACTCACCAGAGTAAGGGGCCAGGAGAGCAGAAGAGGGACCCTAGAAGAGGACGATTCAGGCTGCTCTGTGAAAATCCACTGCAACAGAGGAGGTAAGTATAACCTGATTATAACGAGCCTTTACGGGGGCGTGGCCTTGACTATGCACTAGAGCAGACGTGCTTTCTTGGAGCTCCGGCGCCGACACAGAATTATTAACTATAATCAACGAACAGACCCCCAGAACACCCCTCCAAAGATGAAGAGGCGAACGACCAAATCCCTCCCCAAAAAAGGACCCTCCGCCGGCTCGATTAAGCGGTTTATGTCCGTGGAACCCCCGGAGTTGGAGGACCTAGACGGCCTAGGCCGCTCTCCGCTTGGCGCGCTCGCTGCTTCAGGCTCCGCCCACCGGAGCAGGCCCGATCGCGGCCAGCTATCTCCTGCATCGTACGCTGGCTCGGACGGAGAGGAAAGCCCCTTCAGACGCTCGGGTGTTGCATCCCTAGTGGAAGACTTACCCACCAAAGCCGATCTGGCGTCCATGCTGGCGAGTATTGAGCGCGTCATCAAAAAGGAAGTCTCCGCGGTGCGCTCGGATCTGTCGCAGGTCCTCCTCCGTGTGGAGGAATCGGAACAACGCCTTGACCGACACGCGACCGCCATCAGGGCCCTCCAATCCACCACCCGACAACTAGCGATCGCCCACAGGATGGCCCTGTACAAGCTGGAAGATCAGGAGAACCGGAGCAGGCGCAATAACATCAGGATCCGTGGCCTGCCGGAGGCCACGGGAGACGAGGACCTTCTCCCTTCGGTCCAAGGCATCTTCAACAGCCTCCTAGGCCGCGCGGCCGACACCGCTATAAAAATCGACAGGGCGCACAGAGCCCTCCGACCCCGGGCTGCTACGACAGACATGCCGAGGGATGTCATCTGCAGGATTCATCACTTCCCGGAGAAGGAGCTCATCATGCAGAAGGCCAGGGTCGCGGCCCCGCTAGATTTTGATGGCGCCATGCTCTTGTTCTACCCAGACTTGGCCAAGGAAACCCTAGACAGGCGCAGGGCCCTGCGTCCACTCACCGAATCCCTCCGCTCTGCATCCATCAGATACAGATGGGGTTTCCCTGCGGCCCTGATCGCTCAAGCAGATGGGAAAACGGCTGTCCTCCGGTTCCCGGAGGACCTCCAAAAGTTTTGCAAAGATCTGAACATCCCCGCACCGGACCTCCCAGGCTGGCAGGACATCTTACCGCCTCTTCCCACCAACTCCGACCAGCAGTGGCATAAAAATGAGAGAAGGCGCCACTCTTCTCCACCCAGCTCCTCAATCCCCCCTGATTGAGCCATGACCGGGCCTGGCGGCGGTCGCTTTTGTCGCCTTGAAGCGCTGGAGCGGCCTCGGTCTTTCGCCCGCCTCCTTGCGGACCTCCCTCACCTGACGCCGGAACAGGTAGGCCTTTACAAAAGCCACTTTTCTTCTATCGGGCCATAACCGGCTCCCCGCTTCTCAATTGTTGCTCGCACTGCTAAAACCCCCCATGAACCCTACTCGTTACGAGTAGTGACGGGATACCATGAGCACCGATTAACTGCCTGCACAGCGCGGCCGCGCTGACCGTCCCCACATCATCGGGCCTCGTAACATAGTTGGATGCTAGGAATGGGCCCGAGCAACACATGAAGCTAAGTCCCTAAGTTTTGCTTAAACCTTACTCCACAACGTGGAACCCGGGGCTTTGATGAGCTCTCGCGGTGGACACTTAAATGTTTTTTTTCTTTACCATGTCTCTTGCTGCTTGTTACATGCCTCCTTGTTCCCCCCCCCTTATTGGTTTGTCACTGGTCATAGGTACGGAGGGGTTCTTTCTCGGGTCTGCCGATCATTGTCGGCGCCGGGGCTCTGGGACATTATGCCTCGTATGCTGTGGATCTGTGTCCCGGAGCCTTGGTCTCCCCGCCCCCTCCGCGGTGGCGTCCGCTCGGCGCAGGACCTCTGCTCCCCGGCTCCCCCGGGGGCGGCTGCACTGGGCCGGTCGGGCGCCCTGCTAATGCACTGCACCGTTATGCGTGCTAATTCAGCTGTTATGGTTGTATGGTTACACTTTGTCTTTTCTACTCTACTACTTTTCACCCCCCCCTCTCCCCCCTCACCTATCCCCCCCTCCCCCCCCCCCCCCCCCCCCCCTCTGCCCCTGTCCGCCAAGGGTTCTGTTCAGAGACGATTTGTATACGTTCTGTGTGTGGGGTATCATGTGTGCGCGGTTCCCCAGCTGACCTCCCATGGCTCGAATAAAATTAATATCATTTAACGTCAGGGGGCTCCATGCCCCAGGCAAACGACATGCTCTCTACAGAGAATTGGACCGCCTGAAGGGTGACGTGGTTTTCCTCCAAGAGACCCACCTCACCCACATGTCCTCAGTTAAACTATTCTCGCACCATTACCCCACGTGGTACTATAGCTCATCGGACCTGCACAAAGCCAAAGGAGTGGCCATTGGGCTCCGCAGGGGAACCGCGTTCACTTTGGAATCAATGATGTGCGACCCGGCTGGGCGCTTTCTGTTCCTGAGGGGTACCCTGGGCAGTATGCAATGTACACTTGCCAACCTGTACTCGCCCAATAAGGACCAAGCCAGTTTTATTGCCACTACACTGAGGAAGCTACGTGACTTTTCCGGTGGGTGCGTCCTCCTCGCAGGCGATTTCAACGCTCCGCTGGAGCCGACCCTGGATACTTCCAGGGGCGGCTCCGCACTGTCTCATAAGAAATTGAGATACATCCGAAAACAGCTCCACGACTCTCAGTTGGTAGACGCCTGGAGGATCATGCACCCAAGGGAACGTGACTTTACACACTACTCCTCAGTCCATCACACGTACTCCAGAATCGATCTACTACTCATTGACCATCAACACCTGCCCCTCTTACGCAACTCAGACGTGGAAACGTCCCCGATCTCTGACCATGCACCAATCTCCCTCACGATTAAGGTACAGTCACTCCCCCTTAGGCCCCTTAACTGGAAACTGAACGACACACTCATTGCTGACGAAATCGACCTGAAAAGTATAGGAGTGGAATTAGCGCACTACTTTAGAGACAACACGTCCCCTGACATCTCCCCCGGCATACTGTGGGAGGCCCACAAGGCCCACATTAGGGGTAAACTTATCGAGCTGGGCTCTAGAAAGAAGAGGGAACGCACACACCAACAGACTACACTACTCAGCGAGATACAAAGCCTTGAGAGACTACATAAAGCCAAACAAACACTGGCCCTACTGCACACATTAACGGAAAAGAGGGAGGAACTGAAATCCCTTATACATCTTGACCATAAACAGCGAACCCAGCTGGTGGCTCAACAATTTTATGAATGGGGCGATAGGCCCAGTAAGCTCCTCGCCCGTTCACTCCAGCAACGCAAAACAGCGTCCTTTATATCCAAAATTAAGAACCCCGCGTCGGAGTTTGTACACGAGACCCCAAAAATCGCCAAAGAGTTTAGGGATTTTTACCAACACCTGTACCAAGTCCAACACTCTATAGCCGACAGTGCGACTAAAACACAGCTCATTAAAGAATACCTGCTCAGCTCAAACCTACCGGCCCTCCCCCCGGAAACCTTGGCGACTCTGGAGGGCGAGCTCACCCCGACTGAACTCCACCAGGCACTGAAAACTATGCCGAGGGGTAAGGCACCGGGACCGGACGGATTCTCGGTGTCATACTACCGCGCATATGCTGACATTCTGATCCCGCGCCTGACCACTTATGCCAACACGACCATTGACGGGGGCGCCCTTCGCCCAGAGACCACCCATGCCTACATCACAGTCATCCCTAAGAATGGGAAAGACCCCTCTAGCTGCGGCAGCTACCGCCCCATTTCACTCTTGAACATAGATGCTAAGATTTATGCCAAGGCCATCGCAAACCGCTTGCTCCCCCTGATTCCTAGTTGGGTGTCCCAAGACCAAACGGGCTTCATACCGGGGAGGGAGGCCCGGGACAACTCCTTACGCACCCTCTCCCTTATATCACACGCCCGGGGGGACCCCCAGCCCACCCTGCTGTTATCTACAGATGCCGAAAAGGCCTTTGACAGGGTGGACTGGGAGTTCCTCATGGCAACACTGTCCCACCTGGGCATTAACACCCCCCTCCTTCACCAGATAGAGGCACTCTATAGGGCTCCAACGGCTCAGCTTCGGGTTAACGGGACACTAAGTGACCCATTTGTACTCCATAATGGCACGCGCCAAGGTTGCCCCCTCTCCCCAATCCTTTTCGCGCTTTCCCTTGAACCTTTTCTATCCAAGATTAGACAGAATCACAACATACACGGCATAACAGTTACACAGACCGAACACAAATATGCAGCATATGCGGACGACATCCTCTTTTATATCCGACAACCCCTCATTTCACTTCCCAACCTCATGTCCGAATTCTCTGAATACGGCCGGGTCTCCAATTTCAAAATTAACATGTCCAAGTCCGAGATCCTGAACCTAACCGCCCCTCCCCACCTAGTATCCAGCCTGAAGCAGTCCTTCCCCTTTTCATGGCAACCAAAACACATGAAATACCTAGGAATATATCTCACAGCCAACCCAGCTACCCTCTTCCGCACAAACTTTATCCCCCTGCTGAACACCCTCCGAGCAGACGTACAGAAGTGGTCTCAGCTTGTGCACTCCTGGCTAGGCCGAATAGGAGTAATTAAAATGAATCTACTGCCCAGGGTACTGTTCATGCTTCAGATGATTCCGTTTAATATCCCGGTTGGGTTCTTCTCTATCTTAAACTCCTTAGTGACCAGGTATGTTTGGAATAGGAAAAAGCCAAGGCTGCCTAGGTCCCTCCTTATCAGATCCAAGAGAGAGGGAGGCCTTGCCCTACCGGACTTCAGGTTATATTACAGGGCCATTGTTTTGACTAGACTCCGAGACTGGAAATTTTCAGCAGGCAACAAACTTTGGGTAACCCTGGAGAAAGACTTGTGTGGCTCCACCCTCCCTACACTTATGTGGATCCCAAAGAAATACAGGACCCTTTCCCCCAACACCTCCCCGCTGACCCGCTCATCACTGGCAGTTTGGGACTCTATCTGCAGGGTGCATGGTTGGCCACACAACTCACCGTTACTCCCCCTGCTGGGACATGACTATTTTCCTCCTGGCAACCTTCCAACCAGCACCCATACCTGGTACCTCGGGACAAAGACTCTTTTGCACCAAGTAACTTCCCCAAAGGGCATACTCCCACTGAGCACCTTGCTTACTTCGACTCCCTGCTCCTTCATGGACCAATGGAAACACCACCAACTCACCGCTTTTGTTCACTCCCTACCAAAGCCTCTCAGGTCGTTTGATGACCTCTCCCCCCTGGAAATTGCTTTCTCCGACCCACATGCCATTGGGAAACCCATCTCATACTTCTACCAGACGCTAACTTCGCTCCAATCGTGCAGTAGCCCCGCCTTCTTTCACAACTGGGAACTTGATCTGCACAAAGAGCTATCCCCCGAACAAAAAAGTAAGGTGCTCATACTAGCCCACACTTCCTCCGGAGCCTCCAGGATGGCAGAGGTCAACTACAAGCTCTTAACCAGGTGGCACTACACCCCCGCACTGCTGCACAAATTGTTCCCACAAACCTCACCCCTCTGCTGGCGGGAATGTGGCGAGACGGCAACCCACGCCCACATCTGGTGGTATTGCCCGAGGCTACGTCCCTTCTGGCTGGCTATCCTACACTGGATTAGAGAAATACAGGGATGTGTAATCCCCAATGACCCTTGGTGTGTGCTATTCCACTGTACAGACAAACCAGTCGGTCCATACAAACGCTCAGCGACCCCCCACCTACTTAACGCTGCTAAATCTCTCATACCTCGATTTTGGAAGTCCAGGACCATTCCGACCCTACGTCAATGGTTGATAAAGGTAGACTATGTATACCGTATGGAGGACATGACTCTCTCCCTGCGGGGTAAAGCGGACCTCGCGAGACAGATCTGGACCGGCTGGTTTGCCTTTAAGTATTCCACCGCCTATGCGGAAATCATGTCTTGCCCTGTGTAATTTGCATGACAAATGTGGTTGCTTTGCTGTCACCGTTGGACGGACTTGGGCAGAACCCCCACCTCCCCCCCCCCCCCTCCACCTCCCCCCCCCTCTCCACCTCCCCTCCTCTCCCTCTCCTCCCTCAGCGTCCCTTTCTTTTCTCTACCCCCCTGTCTCTTTTTCTGTGTGCTTCTCCTTGAAACCTGAAGGGAAGCTTACTCCCCATATACTGACCATTCTGAGACTGACACCCAGTGCTCTGATTTTGTACACCCTTGTTATATGCGGCATATTGCCATTTGTGATGTACACGGTTGTCGTCAATGCCATTTGTTTTGTACGTTTTTCCTTCTGTTCAATAAAAACTGATTAAACAAATAACGAGCCTTTACAATCACTTTAAGTGAACCTCCAATTGGTATAAATGATAGCTTTTTTTTATCTGCACAGAATTTAACTTTTATTGTATTTTTAAAACCAGCTAATGTAGCTCCATAGATCTGTGACATACCAGCCTCCTGCCATCCTTGCACAACAACATTCAGACGGACACAGGGCAGTGCTGCACCAGGAGCCAATCAGGCTCTTACTGTGTTTATGTGCTGACAGTCGAAAAAAGACAGACTGATGGCATCATCAGTATCCTTCTGCTCTTTCATTGTCCAGCAGGCTGCAGTGTGTTTTTTGCTGTTCTGCTCCTGCAGTAGAGGCTGAGGGCCTAGCTGTGCAGGGTTGGCGTTCTTACAAAACTGTATAAGCAGTTAGCACTATAACTGAATAACTCTGATATAGCTCAGAGTAACAGGAGATATAACTATAATAAGCACCTGGAATTGGGGGGTAGAGGTCATGTTTCCAAATAGTCAGTTACTGGAGCAAGCCTGGGGCGTCATTTACTCCAGGAAAGTTTATTCTTTATGCATCTCAACAAGACCAGTACCTTAGGTTCTCTTTAAGGCCCCTTTCACACTTATACGACTTGTCCCACGATTTGGGACTGCAAAGTAGCATGACAAGTCGTTCCCCATGATTTCCAATGACAGCCATTCATATTAGTAAGACTTTAAAGCGGTTCTGCACTCGTTTTTTTTTTTTTTGGGCTATATGCCAAGGCCTGTTCCATCTTCCATCTCGATCGCCGCCGGTTTTCCTCCGATAAAATTCTTTATCTTCTTCTTGTCTGCTGGGGGCCATCTTGCCTGTGTGAAACCCCACAGGCACTTTAGATGGCCCAGCATGCACCGCCGTTACTGGTCCGATTTTGATGCCACTTACACAGGCATTCCTTGAAATCGCGGCAAAATCGCGGCAAAATCGTGGTGAAACCGCGTGACTTTGAAGTCGCACAAGTGTGAAAGGGGGCTTAATAGGAGTGATTTAACCCCTACTTGCAACATATACACTATATCATGGCTCAAAATGTCAAGTTCTGAGCTACTAGCCAGGCCTCAAGGGTTGCCTGCCACCAGTTGCCCCACCCAACTTCTAATCTGCCTTGCCCCTAATTCCACCCCTATACACGCCCTCATAAATTATCTCATGAAATGACACTTAAAATGTTTTATGCAGAATTAATTTATAAAAATAAATATTAACAACTTTATCCGTGCCCATCAGTGCAGCCTGCCTGTGTCCACCAATGCACTCTGTGCCTAACTGCAGCCTGTGTCCACCAATGCACTCTGTGCCTAACTGCAGCCTGTGTCCACCAATGCACTCTGTGCCTAACTGCAGCCTGTGTCCACCAATGCACTCTGTGCCTAACTGCAGCCTGTGTCCACCAATGCACTCTGTGCCTAACTGCAGCCTGTGTCCACCAATGCACTCTGTGCCTAACTGCAGCCTGTGTCCACCAATGCACTCTGTGCCTAACTGCAGCCTGTGTCCACCAATGCAGCCTACTTGTGCAGGGGAAGAGAGGAGAGGAATTTCTGTCCGGATGATCAGAGCGCTGAGGAACATCACAGCTTTAATTTCACTTGCAGTATGTACCCGCTGCTCGTCGTCACATACAGCCCTATCTCCTGGCCGGGGGAACTTTGATATACGTCACGGGATTGGACGGGTGATTAAAGTCCCTGGACAAGGAGGAGGGGCTGTATGTGACGGCGAGTTCGGGCAACATACAGCAATTTAAATTAAAGCTGTGATGTTCCTCAGTGCCCTGATCATCTGGTCGCCTCCTCTCCTCTCTCTTCCACTCCATGATCGCTGGGAGAATGACTCCCATAAACCCCGCCTGCCGGTGGTGCTCGCCCCCCTGCTCCCAGGCAGCCATAACTCGCCAGCCCTCAAATTCCACTCGCAAAATACGAGCAGACGAGTGGAATTTTTGAGGGCTGCACTATATTAACAAAAGTATTGGGACGCCTGCCTTTACATGCACATGATCTTTAATGTCATCCCAGTCTTAGTCTGTGGGGTTCAATATTGAGTTGGCCCGCCCTTTGCAGCTATAACAGCTTCAACTCTTCTGGGAAGGCCATCCACAAGGTTTAGGAGTGTGTCTATGGGAATGTTTGACCATTCTTCCAGAAGCACATTTACCCCCTCAAGCAAATGATTTGGACCAGTGCACAAAGCAAGGTCCGTAAAGACATTAATGAGCAAGTTTGGGGTGGAGGAACTTAACTGGCCTGCACAGTGTCCTGACCTCAACCCAAAAGAACACCTTTGGGATGAATTAAAGCAGAGACAGCGAGCCAGGTCTTCTCGTCCACATCAGTGCCTCACCTCACAAATACGCTTCTGTAAGAATGGTCAAACATTCCCATAGACACACTCCTAAACCTTTGTGTACAGCCTTCCCAGAATGGTTGAAGCTCTTATAGCTGAAAAGGGTGGGCCAACTCAATATTGAACCCTATGGACTAAGACTGGGATGCCATTAAAGTTCATGTGCGGGTGTCCCAATACTTTTGGTAATATATTGTTTAGATATTTGTGTGGATGGAGCCAACATTAAAATTAGTAAATGGACAAAAATCAACCATGTATTGTATTGTTCCTTCTGCAGCAGATCAGCAGACGTTGCTGCGTCCCCAGGAAGTGCAGATTATCCGCTATCTGACAGATCAACCATCCTAAATCTCTGCTGAATTTTTCAAAAAAGTGGTAAGGAATCGTACGCTATTCACTCTGACACTGTGCGATTGGTAAGTAGAACCAGTTGCTACAGAAACATTTTTTTTTTTAGTTTTTTGTGTCCTCTTTAGAGATTTCCCTGATATACCTGTTGCAGTAATGACTCAAAGTTTTGGATTTTCTCTCACTTTAAGTCACCATGTCATAAAAAGAGGGTGAATAACTACAGTAGAACACAGAGACAGTAATAAAAACATGACAGAGAGTCTAAAACTGGAAAAAAAAGTTTGCCTTCAGATGCACTTTAGCGCGGTACTAGCACCTTACCTTATCCAGCAGCTGAGGTGGAGATGTCATGAGGCCAGTGCTGAAAACAGATAGCACTGAGATGGAAGTTAAAGCGGAACTTTAGTCAGAAAATGATGTCCTGCTAGAGCACTTCAGGCTGGCCCCTTTATAGCTATATAAAACATTAAAAATAAGTGCCTATAATGAGTAAAATCCAGTAATACACTGTCTCGCCCTGCTCCGCACATGCTCAGTTGGTCTCAATTTTGGTGCACTGTGCCAAATTTGTAGAGGGCGATCTGCTGACAGGCTACAGATTTACTGCTGTTCAGGGGCTCTGGGCTTTAGCAAAATGGCAGCCTCCAGCAAGAAGATACAGTAACAATGCTGGAGGGAATTTACAGCACACAGTAATTTTGGTAGCATAATTATTAATGTGTTCTTCCTAAAGAACATTATTTTTATTAAGTTATTTTGGGTAATGTTCTGCTTTAAAGCGGTAGTAAACCGCAAAAAAGAAAGGAAAAAAATCTTCTCCCTGCTTAAGGGCTTAGAGTTAGTTAAAGTGGAGCACCACCCAAAAGAGGAAGCTGTGTTTGTTTACGTTCTCCCCCCCCTTCGCTGCCACATTTAGCACCTTTCGGGCGGGAGGGAGGAGCCACGGCGAGGTTCGGCCCCCCTCAAGTTCGGCCTCCTTCCACCGCCACCGGGCCATTCAGAAAGTGCAGCGCGCTTCACGCATGTGCAGTAGGGTACCGGCTGTAAAGCCAGCAAGGCTTCACTGCCGGTTTCCCTACAAGGAATGGCGATGGCAGCACCCGAGAGCAGATAGAAAAATCGACAAAAAAAATTGACTGAAAAAGCGACATCGCTGGATCCCTGGATAGGTAAGTGCCCTAATTTTAAAAGTTGCAGCTACTGTATTTGTAGCTGCTGACTTTTAATTTTTTGGTGGGGGAGGGGGGCTGGAGCTCCGCTTTAAGAGCAGAATGTACTAGTATGCATTGCATACTAGCACATTATGAAAGACTTAATGAAGCCCTCCAGCGGCGCGAGGTCACCGTTGACAGAGCTTCCATCATCACCTGGTCCTCTTCCGGGTTTGCGGGCTTTGGCTGTTTAACTGGCTGAGCGATGACCTCACTCTCACGCGTTCATGTAGGAGTCACATCCGCGGCGCAGCTCTTTCAATGGACGGCATGCCGGTGCTACTATAGTAAATATCTCCTAAACGGTGTATGTTTAGGAGATGTTTACTGTACCTACAGGTAAGCTTTATTTTAGGCTTACACGTAAACAATATGGAGTTTACTACCACTTTAAGAAAATAAATGGTTGGGGATCGGTTAGTTATAAAAGTGTAATATGCAAACACAAGAGGTAAGAAGGATAATTTTATGGACTTTTCGGACACACAGTCAAAGTTGTTGGCTGGGTTGTTCCGTTTGCGCTCAGAGAAAGTTGCTGATCACCATAATGAAAGAAGGGTTAAGTGCCCTCAGTGGGAGAGGAGAAATGTGACCCACAGGGGTCTTTGATGTCCAGCCTAAGTCTGGAGCTGGAACTTGTGTGAATGTCAAGCAATGGGGACGGCACTGGCTGACATTCTATCTACGAGTATCATTATTATTTTTTTTTTTCAGCTGATCGATCGTTGCAGCAAGCACAATGATGCTTCAGGGCAGCTCTCACTGTTGGGGAGTGATTGACCATTGGGTATCATTAGAAATAAAGCTATTGCTTGCCTTTCTGCACTCCTCACGCACTCCGCTGACCTTTCACTCAGGAAGCAGCTGGAGCTGTGAGATACTTAATTGAATGGAATCTTCAGATGTATTTATGTTTTTGGTGGAAGGGAAGGGGGGAGGAGGAGGAGGGCTAGGAAAAAAAAAAAAAAAAAAAAAAAAACTTTCCATGACCTTCAAAGCCTAATTGATAGGCTTCTTTACCGAGCAGTGGAGATTTGCTTTTTGGTCCCTGTTGTTTGGTTTGAGCCCCTTAGAACTTCAGGAGAGGAGAAGAAGAGTCAACTGCTAGAAGCGGTTCCCCAGCGACGCTGGAACAATCAATACCGAGCAGCTTCTACGTCTCTGGCTTGCTCGCACGCTGCATTAACAGGCTGCCCTCATCCTAATTTCCCCAGCTCCTCTCATTAATCTGAGCAATCTGAGCAGAGAGAGAACATGAAACACACCGAGGTAGACTTAACAAAAAAAAAAAAAGAAAAAAAAGAAAAAAAATCGAATCTCTCTTCGGCAGCAGGAATCCAGATATACAGCAATTTCCAGACATTTTCTCACTCAGCCTTGTTTAGATTACAATTATACGCCGCTATAGAGGCCATATATTAAGCAAAGTGATTGCGCTTCGTTCTCCGTCTTCCCTCGCGCATACAGAAATGGCGAGGAGGGAGGATGCATCAAGTCGGTGACAAGTGACACCGTGTAATTGTCCTCTTATTGTTTTAAAGAGCAATTTAATTATACGTTTGCCGCGATGGCAGTCAGGCCTGAGCCGGCTCTGTTTTGCTTTTATTTTCGGTCCTCTAAGAGAGCGCTCTAAAAGGGATTTTTAAAGGATGTAACAAGATCAACAGATAAGCAGCTAATTTTGTGTACTTAGGGAGCGAATGATTGAGCTAATTCCCAGCGGAGCCCTCGAGAAGATACGATGAAAAGCAAAAGGCAGAGGAGATCTTAGAGGAATTTCACATAAACGGTGAACGGTGGAATTAAATATTCATGTCGGCTGCGCCACAGCCCGCTGCCCTGGAAAACTCGCTGAAAACTTTTTAGATATAAAGAAACAACAATAATAAAAAAAGGAAGATGTAGAAATGTAGTAGGTTTATGATTAGCGCTGCCCGTTAGGCCACGTTCATCATGCCGCAGCATTGGGCAGATATGACGAATGTGTCTGATATCTTGATAAGAAATGGAATAACTTGTTGTCCTTCAGCGTATCATAGGCAGGCAGCAGATAATGCCATCTGATAGAAGTGGCCTACTTTGAAAGGAAAAGTCCATCAGCCTCGGGGTAAGGACGAAGCCAGAATTTGCTTTCAAATCTGTAGCAAGGCTGAAAGAAAACACAGGGGACCAAATTCTTTTTCTTATTAGAAATTATTTCAAGGGGGAGAAAAATAAGCAGCAGGACTGAGAATACAAAGAGCAGAGGTCACTATTACTCTCTCCCTGGCTTCTTCTCTCTACTCTGCTCTTTTCCTTTATCCCTGTCTCTTTTCCCCTCCAGCACTCTCATTCCCTGTACCTTTGCCAATCTCTGCCCCCCCCCCAATTTCTATTTTTTTTCCTCCCCTACTCTATTCATCTCCCCCCAGCACTCATTCCCTACCCTACATTCCTCACCCCACCCTTTTTAATTTCAGGTCATTTAAAAAGATGTTTCGGCCCAAATAGGAAATTGTTATTGGGTGGATGGTGGGGAGCAAAATTTGAATATAGGAAATATACAAGAAATAAGGAGGTGAGTCCAGGGACATTATCAGCGCTAAAGGATAATATAGAGGGGATGGGAGGTAAGTTCAAGTACATTATCAAAGTAAGCAATTATATAAAAGAATAGAAAATTAGACCAGGAACATTATCAGGGGTAAGGGATAATATAAAGGGGACAGGGGGGTGAGTCCAATGTGGATATTTGCCGGTGTCCATGCGCAGTACGGATGGCAAGCCGATTCCGAAAATATCCGCAGATGAACGGCACCTGCGCCGTGAGTCCAGGTTCAAGCCCCACCATCCAAGTGGATATAGAGTTAGAATAAAAAAGAGCCGAGCGAAGCGAGCCCGCGAGGGGCCCTCTAACTATGTGCAGCCCTATGTCCACTTGGATGGTGGGGCTTGCACCTGGACAGGCGCCGTTCATCTTTGGAGATTTTCCGAATCTCCTTGTCCTGCGCAGTACGGGGCGGACACTATTCGATAGGCGGACATTTTTTGACAGAACACCGGCACACCATGGTTTACATACTTCTGACCACTGAACTCTGTATGCTATGTTGTATCTTACATACTCGCGAGTAGAGATTGTCCGAACCCCCCCCCCCCCCCCCTGCGGTTGGTATGCACCAGAACTCCCGAACATGGAATAAGTTCGGACACGAACCACAAATCCTATTAAAGTCTTTGGGACCCAATTTAGAAAAATCAAAAGCCCCCATTTTGAAGGCTTATATGCAAGTTAATTGCCATAAAAAGGAAATGGGGGCCCGGGTACACAGGGACATGTATCAATGCAAAAAATCTTTTTAAAAATTTAGTTTTTAAAGGAGCAGTGATTTTAATGATGCCTATAGTGAAAATAGAGTGCCTGGGGGGTTCCCTTAGTCTGCCTGTAAAGTGGTGTACCGTGTATAGAACCTTCTTCAGCAAAACGAACATATATAAAGAAAAAAAAAAAGACAATTAAATAGATTTTCCTGACTCAAGCCATTGCCGTCAATAAAAAAATGTTAAATAAAAGATGACGTGGGGTCTCCTCCAAAATATATACCAGACCATTATCCGAGCATGCAGCTTGGCAGGCCAGGAAAGAGGGGGGATCGGTGAGCCCCCCACCCCCTCCTGAACCATACCAGGCCACATGCCCTCAACATGGGGGAGGGGGTGTTTTTTGGCAGGGGGGGCCACCTAGTCCCTATGTTGCAACAAGGACCTCTTCTCCAAGCTTGGGGTACATAAGAAAATGTCAAAAACAAATTAAAACACACACAGTTTATGACAATTCCTTTATTAAAAATAATGTCCCCCCATGAAACGAAACAATGTCCCCCCATGTAGATCCATTGTCAATCATGATGACTGCCGCGACAAAGGCTAACCGCCGACTGCTTCGCTGTCTGACAGTTCTTAAATAGGTAAGGGGAAGGGCCACCTGGTAACGTCATCTGATGGCACCGCCCCATGTGCCATCACTGACCAAGCATGCACCAATAAGATTTCGATAAGCCCCCTGCAGACCACCGCCCAGGGTTATGGGGAAGAGGCCTGATATGATTCAGGAGGGAGGGGGGCCCGCTTGCTCACCCCCCCCCCCCTTTCCTGGCCTGTCAGGCTGCATGCAAGGATAAGAGTCTGGTTTGGATGTTGGGGGAACCCCACACCATTTTTTTATTGTGCCATGGGGTTCCCCTTAAAATCCATACCAGACTCAAAGGACCCCCACACTGTTTTTTTTTCACATTTTGCTATCACGGCAATGTTTTTTTTTTCCATTCAGCTGTCTGACTCATCCATTGTTAAGGACGCGGGGGCCGGCTTCCTGGCCCACTCCTTAACAACCTATTCACTGTACGCTGGGCAGGCGAATAGCGCATTGCAAATTTGGGTGTTCGGTGAACACCCGAACGGGCGCTGTTCTGTCCAAATAATTCACCCATCCCTACTCCTGAGTGCTGCACTGCATATGCTATGTTATACCTTACATAATTCTGACAGCTGTACGCTAAGCTGTGCTGTACATTATATAGTTCTACCCAAGGTGTTTATAGTCCTGGCCAGGTATCTTAACCGTTTCTGGTTGCTGATTAGCTCCCATCTGTTTTAAAATAGTTCTCTTGTAAGATCAGCTAAGACAAATAGTCAGCTCTCATTGTATACTTAGAAAATAATATATGAAGGATTATTTAAAAAAATTCCTTCTTTCTAGGTTTATGTAAGTCTATTCACACCCATTATTTACTGTATGCATTGTAGCCATGCCCACTTTTAGATGCTGTATGCCACATATCAGCCCCAATTTCAAGCCTGGTACGCACAATCAGGTTTTTTTTCGTTCAACCCAGTGGGCTGAACAAACATAAGATGGCAAGCTTGGGAGAAGCTTGCTGTACTAACTATCCAATGTTAGTACAGCACTATCCTCACTGAGCTATTGTGTTCCGACAGGGGGGGCTGACCCCCCACAAGAACACACCGATTAGCACTCACAGCCATTGGCTTCTAACACTGATCGGATGCTGATCTGATTCTGGTTTTCCAGCATACTCATTCCACAGAAGCCAGCCGTTGGGGCCGGGTTCTGTCGGAGAGGCTGGTGTACACATAGGCCAATATTCGGCCCGTGTGTACCAGGCTTTAGGTGTTGTATTTTGGGAATTCTAAAGTTGGATGGATTTTGTCATGATCCCATACAGCAGCAATACATCAGACCTCTCAAACGGAATTTGCTGCCCTGTCCGAAATCAGAAATCCCCAGTAGCCATTTTGGTTCTTCCTGCGGACCCATGGGGAAATTCTGCTTATTTCTCACAGTAGTAGTCTTCCTCATTTCATCCATATTGATATTAATCTACAGATTGGTGAGTGGGCTGAGCTCCAAGGGTATGTACCTTTTTGCCACGCACCTATTTAACATGTAGCCTGATAAGTGGAGCATAAAGCTCCTAGGACTAGGGTTGCCACTTTTTCTTCAAGCCAAACCCGAACACTTAAGCGGCCCACAGAAAAAAATATTTTTTGCATTCTCTAAAGGATTGTAAAAGACCTAGGACAACTTTGGGTGCTCCAAGGAGAATAAGGTCCGAATCAGCTGCTAACATAAATTCTCAACTCATTGAACTCCACGCCAAATTTTTATAAAAACCGGCATGGGTTCCCCCTCCAGGAGCATACCAGAAGGGCCTGGTATGGATTTTAAGGGTAACCCCCTACGGCCGAAAAAACGACAAAATCCACACCAGACCCTTGATCCGAGCACGCAGCCTGGCAGGTCAGGAAAGGGGGTGGGGACGAGCGAGCGCCCCCCCCCCCCCCCTGAACCGGACCAGGCCCCCAGCCCTCAACAAGGGGGGTGGGTGCTTTGGGGAAGGGGGCGCCCAGTGGCCCCCCCACCCCAAAGTGCACCTTGTCCCCATGTTGTGTCTTCTCGCCGGACTCCTCCACTCTCTTCTGCTCTATTACTAGCTCTTTTACTGAGCGGAGAAGCTCGGCTTTCTTCTTTGTCGCCGCCGTCGTCTGGGGGTGCTCGATCCGCCTTCGGGGGTCTTCGCGGGGTCTCTTCTGTTCTTGCCGTTGTCGCTGCCTCATTGAAAACAATGAGTTGTGAAATGTCCTGCAAATTCGCAGTGTTTTCCACCGCTGCTAAAGGATTTGTAAAAGACCTAGGACAACTTTGGGTGCTCCAAGGAGAATAGTAATGTGGCTTGCATAGTGCCCCCTCACCCTCCTATCAGGCACTGTTCTGAGCTACATTCCTGTCTGAATATTGTGTCCGGGTTTCAGGTGGACTGAAACCCAGACACATGATTCAAAACCCGAACTGTCCGGGTGAATCCCGGACAGGGGGCAACCCTACCTAGGACTCCAGTAGTAAGATCTCTAAACCGTTCACCTTGGGGTGTTTCGGCCCACCTTGAGGTTCGCATGTTCCCACTCCATCTGCTGTATAAGTCCACCAGAAAGTCTGGAAGCCATTGTGATGGTAGGTGCTTAACTCTCTAATAATCAGCAAATGCTGAAACGTCAGTTCTGGTTAAGGCAAGCATCTAGCCATTTTTAAATTGTGGATAGAGCAGGTAATGGTTAGAACCTCTGCCAGGGTTTTTTCCGCTTTCTGTGGCCCCACTCAGGAGAATTTCCTCACCTCCTGTCCCAGTGAAAGTGTTTTGACCGGGATAGGAAGTAAAGAACATAACAGTAAAAAAAAAATGTTTTGTTAACCAGTGGGGGAAGATAAGACCCCCCTGTTCGCTTTCCATTCCTGTCTCGGTCACCAATGGAGATTTTCCCGCACTATCTGGCACAGTGGCAGTGTTGTCACCAGAACAGGTGGGGGGCAGTATAGAGTAGACAATAACCCCCCTTCTTCCTAGGGACAGGAGGGAGCTGAGTGCGGCACAAACATCCCGCTGATTACTCCACCATCCTCCATATTCATCACTCATTTAAAGAGATTTTTGACATTTATGAAATGACTTCTATAATCAACTGACAGAGACATTTCTCCGAATAGTTCAATTAAGTCTCGCTACTTCTGCGGAAATTTATTAGTGTGAATCACAGAGGAGACAAAATATAATTCATCCCGTAATGTCCTGACAAGACTACGTCTGCAGAAGCACAGAGCGCATAACGGGGACGCTGAGCACGATTATTAATAGTACGGTGTGTGACGGTCAGATCTGCCACCGATTGGTGCTGTTTACGGAGTGCCATGGGCAACATATACACATATGTAGAGTAACAGGGATCACATTAACATTCATGTCACTGCAAGGTGTATACAGGGCAGCTCAAAGCAGCTTTATTATAGAAGATGTTAATACCAAACTATAGAAAGAGTAGTTGGAGCCAATACACAGGGATTGTTTTCTGATGATGCAACAATAGATGAGTTAATACACTGAAATATCTGAGAGAACCCCTATAGGATGCTGTACAGGACTACTGTGTTTGACCCCCCTATAGCAGTGGTCTCCAAACTGAGGCCCTTTGCTTGCTTTTATCTGGCCCTTGAGGCATTATTCCTGCCACTGACATGAACAATGGGGCATAATTCCTTCCACTGACACCAACAATGGGGCACTATTCCTTTCACTGACACCAACAATGGGGCATAATTCCTTCCACTGACAACAAAAATGGGGCACTATTCCTCCCTACAACACCAACTGTTTATCACCCTAATACCAAAGATCGGGCATTGTTTACTCCCACTGGGCACAGTCTGGCCCCCCTAAAGTCTGAAGGACAGTAAACTGGCCGATTCCTTATAAAAGTTTATAGATCCCTGCCCTATAGTATACAGTGTATGCTTTCCAAACATTGTTGTATACAAACTATAAGCTGTAGAAAATGGTATATGACACCCTTAACATGCAGACTTCATCCTTATTTGATGCGGCATGTGGCTCCTAACTCCTGTAGAATTGATATATGAACCCTATGCAATGCCGTACGCCCCTATAGACTGTGTAGACTATATATTTAGGAGGAGGGTCCAATGGACTACATAGCAGTGCTGTATAGTATGCAAATTATATTTCACAGAAAGCAGAAATACAATCGTTGCACCAACATGAATAAATCAGAACCAGGTCGCTGATGCAAAATAACCCTCTTTTTCTCACCCTAACCTCTGACCTCTGACCCTAGACATTACCCCTGAGAGAACCTGTGTCTAAATTAAAACTACAAAACTCCCAGGGTGGGCGCAGGTGACATACAAATACCAATTGTCTAAGGTTAATATTGGACATGAACAGACCTGTGCCTTCCCCTCACAGATATCTGTAGCCCCGGAACCGAGGGGAGGGGACATGTCTATTTTCCGTGAGGAAGACCAGATTGGGAGGGGAGGGGGGGGTGTAATCAGAGGGCAGACTTCCTGTAGCAGCAAATTTGTCCTAATGCCTACCTACCTTCTGTCTCTACATGTCACTACCTACCCAATGCCTACCTACATGCTACACCTACATGCTGCCTACCAACCTTCTCTTTCTACCTGCTGCCTGCCTACCTGCTACTACTACATGCTGCCTACTAACCTTCTTCTTCTACCTGCTGCCTACCTATCTGTCACACCTGCATGCTGCCTACCTACCTCCCACTCCTTACTGCTGCTATTGTTGGCTTTGTTATGTTGTTTTACCGTTGCTGCTGTGGCCAGTGGCCAGTGAAGTCTGAAAGGTGTGGCTTTGTGTCTTTTTGCCTCCCTAGGAAGTGAAGTCAGGAATAAGGATGAAAGCCTAGAGCCTGCACCCTCAGCCTCCATTCACACCTAAGGCCCTTTTCACACGAGGCGGGCTCCGCTTGCACGGAGCCCGCCTCTGTCCGTCGGCTCAGCGGGAGATCTCTCCGTTGAATGATGACGGCGGATGACAAGTCCCTCTCTGCTCACTGAGCAGGGAGGGGCTTGCGAGCGCCGCTGGTCTCTATGGAGAGATCGGATGAAAACGGACAGTGTGTCCGTTTTCATCAGATCTCACCCGATCCGATCCGCCAGCGACGGATCTGGACGTATAGCCATACGTCTGCTTTTGGCGGATCGGACCGGGTCGGATGTCAGCGGAGATGTCTCCGCTGACATCCGACGCTCCATAGACTAACATGGAGCGCCCGTTCAGATCCGCCGTCAAAACTGACAGGCGGATCTGAACGGTCCGACCGTGTGAAAGGGGCCTTAAGCAGAACTGAAGTTGCTCTGTAAGAAACAGTGAGTGGGCAGGCTTTTATTGCAAAGAAGGCATGCACTCTACAATAAAATGCCCCTACCTTCCTGCTTGCTGTCTTCTCCCGTGCTGTAAAATGAGTTGTGCATGCCGGTCTCTGAGTGCCAGCCAGCATACTGCACTTGTGCAGGAGGGACGTCATCCCCTGGCGGACAATGAAGAGGTCAGAAGAATGGCACAAAGAGAATGCTTGACCTCTAGTTCCACTTTAAGCGTTTTTCTGCTTGTTCTTATTTGCCCAACTATGCTCAACATTCAGAATCCTATTTCTTTCTAAGGCCTCATGCACACAGGGCTTTAGATTTTCTCCTCTGAATGCTTTTTACTCCTGGCAGGAAGTCTCTCCACCGTCAGAACATAATAGCTCAGCTTAGTGATTCCCCCATCCACCTAAAATGTGTAGCTTCCAACTGCCCCAGACTATGAGGGATTGTCCCTGATTTGAAACAAAGTCCCTCTGTCCCTCTTTCCTCCTCATTTGTCCCTCATTTTGGTCTGATTTATATACTTGTATATGTAGCACCCTCTTGTGTGTGCTACTAGTGTTAAGAGTAGGTAAAGGCATATTCTGGCGAGGAATAACCTGATTCATTGAATTGGGTCAGAGTTACTAGAGGTCAGGGCTGGATGACTCATCCTGGTAGCTCTGTGGTGCCTCCCCCTGGTGTCTGGAAGGTTGGAGAACCTCCTAGAACTAGAGGGCGGGGGTTAGGAGGAGCTGCCATGAATATTTATGGAGCCCCAGCCAATCCCCATGTGGGCTGGCAGGGGGCTGGTTGCTGAGACAACCCCATAAATGGACATGGGCCATTCCAGCAGGGGAGTCGGGTGGAGGATGGAGAAGCAGTGCTAAGGAGAGGATGTTGGTGGTGTTTGAGGGACTCCTTACCAGGGAAGGGGGCATTCTACCTTGGACCGGGTGCTCAGAAAAGCTGGCCTGGAAGCATCCTAACACAGGAGGCAGTGGAAGGATTTAAGCTGGAGAGGCAGCAGGGAGGAGCAAGGATAGACAGTGAGTAGATTAGCATGGTGCAGGGACAGACAAGGGGACAGACTGCCATCAGTAGCAGGTCTTTTTTTAAAGACTGCATAGTGCCAAGTCTCCATCTAACCGTGCCCTGGGAGGTCTCCATGTGTGTGTGCCAGTTGGGCAGGACTGGGGCAGAAAGTCAGTTAGGAGGAAGATCAGCCAGGTGTTTCTGGTGGCAGCCAGGTGGGCTAGCATTTTCTGCAAGTGGAGCTGGGAACAGCCACAGGGAAGAAGGAAGAATGTCATGTTGTTCACTCACACTGCACTACTTTGTGGAGGGACTGAGAACTCCTGCCTCTATAGGGCCTTTGCGGATTTAGCAATATTCTGCTAGTGCCTACAGGAGTGAGCAGCGGGTTCTGTGCTGTGCATTGGAAACCAGGTGTATGCAGCAGGAAGGAAGAGGACTTTTTGTAAATAGGGAGGAATTTGTCCCTATGTTCATAGTTCTGGACATTTTTCAAGCATCCCATAATTCCTTACTCCATTCAAGTTATCAACCCCTAATAAAGCATCAAAACAAGCCAAAGACTGTTTTTTGGATTAGAATGTGTGAAGGAAATGCTATGTGCAGTGGGGACCCGGGACATTAGCAACACCTACAAGGGTAGTGCTACATATATAAAATACACTTTTTATCTTTCAAAAAGTTCCCAGGGCTAAACCTTTCATCCAATTTCTAAATTGCTGCATTTATACATTTCAAAAGCCAGTATAAAAGAAAAGTAGTGAATAAAAAAAGCACTTGTGGGTTTAACTAATTGTTTTTGTTTAATTCTCCTTTAACCACTTGCTTACTGGGCACTAAAACATCCTTCCTGCCCAGACCAATTTTCAGCTTTCGGTGCTCTCACACTTTGACAATTACTCAGTCATGCAACACTGTACCCAAATAAATTTTTTTGTCCTTTTTTTCCCACAAATAGAGCTGTCTTTTGGTGGTGTTTGATCACCTCTGGGTTTTTTATTTTTTGCCCTATAAATGAAAAAAAGACAGAAAATTTTGAAAAAAAAAACGCATTTTTCTTTGTTTCTGTGATAAAATTTAGCAAATTATAAATTTTTCTTCATAAATTTTGGCCACAATTTATACTGCTACATATCTTTGGTAAAAATAACCCAAATTGGTGGATATTATTTGGTCTTTGTGAAAGTTACAGACTCTACAAGCTGTGGTGCAAATCATACAAAATTGATCACATCTGATGTACTGGTGGCCTATCTCATTTCTTGTGACCCCGAACAAGCCAGGAAAGTACAAATACCCCCCAAATGACCCCTTTTTTGAAAGTAGACATTCCAAGGTATTTAGTAAGAGGCATGGTGAGGTTTTTGATGTTGTCGTTTTTCCCACAATTCTTTGCAAAATGAATTTATTTTTATTTTTTATTTTTTTCCCACAAAATTGTCATTATAATAGGTTATTTCTCTCACATGGCATGTGTATACCACAAATGACACCCCAAAATAAATTCTGCTACTCCTGAGTATTACGATACCACATGTGTTGGACTTTTTCACATCCCAGCCACTTAGAGAGGCCCAACATGCAGGGAGTGCCATCACGTGTTCTAGGAGCATAAATTACACATCTAACTTGTTGACCACCTATTACACTTTTGAAGGCCCTGGAGCACCAGGACAATGACACGTGACACTGACGTGGCACTGATGACAGATGGCACTGATACGTGGCACTGATGACACGTCACACTGATGACAGATGGCACTAATACGGGGCACTGATGACAGATGGCACTAATATGTGGCACTGATGACAGATGGCACTTATACGTGGCACTGATATCATGTGGCACTAATACGTGGCACTGATGACAGATGGCACTAATACGTGGCACTGATGACAGATGGCACTGATACATGGCATTGATGACACGTGACACTGATAACAGATGGCACGTGACACTGACAGGTGGCACTGATGACAGATGGCACTGATACGTGGCACTGATGACAGATGGCACTAATATGTGGCACTGATGACACGTGACACTGATATGGCACTGATGACAGATAGCACTATGTGGCACTGATGACACGTGGCACTGACGTGGCACTGATGACAGATGGCACTTATACATGGCACTGGGGACAGGTGGCACAGGACAGGTGGCACGGGACAGGTGGCGCTGGGGACAGGTGGCACTGACAGATGGCAGTGGTGGTAGTGGGGACAGATGGCAGTGGTGGCAGTGGGGACAGATGGCACATTTAGTTTTGTTTTCTTTTTTTTAACTTACGGCTGCTGAGAGATGATCTCATATGTTTACATATGAGATCATCTCTCATTGGACACGCCGATCGCGCTGTAAACGACCGCTGTGATTGGCCGTTTACAGCGATCTGTGACTGGCTGTGTCCGAGGGACACGGCCAGCACAGAACTTCCCCGATGCGCGCTCTCAGGAGCGCGCATTGTGGAAGTAAACAGGAGGATGTCCAGGGACGTCCTCCCAGCAGGAAGCGTCTGCGCTGAAGCCGTCTTTCGGCTATAGCGCGGGCGTGAAGAGGTTAAGGGGGCGTGGCAGGGGTGTGTCCTATGTCTACATACTTTTGCTAATAGGTGTCCCCTGTTCCCAACTCAAAAAGTTGGGAGGTATGAAAATGTTTGGATGGGGGAAATTGGGTCTTTTTTTTTAACTAAAAAGATGACTAATATATGGGCTGCCCTTAGTGATATTTCTTTATAGTTTTCACCTCTTCTTATGAAATGATTATTTGTTCTTCCCTTTAGTTCTAACATTAGATAGGGGAGTCCAGCTAAAGGACTTGTGAGCTCTGCTGTGAAATCAAGGATGGTTAGGGTCAGTGTTAAGCAGGGCCGGGACAAGGGGTGGCTGCCCTGGGCATTGTGAGGTGTGTGAGGTGGGGCACCATAAGGAGATTGAGCAGGAGAGGACTTGTGTTGGAAGGGGAAATTTGGGGGGTAGCAGGGGTAAGTATTGTTCTAGGAGGGAATATTGAGGAGGGGGGATTGCTAAAAGTGGTGTGGGGATTTAGGGAGATTTGTGCTAGGAGGGGGGATTTTGGGGGAATATGTGCTGTGAGGTGGGGGGATGTGTACTGGGAAGGGAAACTTTAGGGGTAGAAAAACTGAAAAAAACTGAATTCCAGTGCCACACCACAGTTCCTGCTGGTGAGAAGCTCTGTTTTAGGCTGGTTGGACAACAGTTGGAGGATCCCCCGTGACAGCTGATCTTGTCTTAACCACTTCAGCCCCGGACCAATTGGCAGCCAAAGGACCAGGCCCCTTTTTGCGATTCGGCACTGTGTCGTTTTAACTGACAATTGTGCGGTCATGCGACGTGGCTCCCAAACAAAATTGGCGTCCTTTTTTTCCCACAAATAGAGCTTTCTTTTGGTGGTATTTGATCGCCCCTGCGGTTTTTTATTTTTGCACTATAAACAAAAATAGAGCGACAATTTTGAAAAAAATGCAATATTTTTTACTTTTTGCTATAATAAATATCCCCAAAAATATATAAAAAAAAACATTTTTTTTCCTCAGTTTCGGCTGATACGTATTCTTCTACATATTTTTGGTAAAAAAAATCGCAATTAGCGATTATTGATTGGTTTGCGCAAAAGTTATAGCGTTTACAAAATAGGGGATAGTTTTATAGCATTTTTATTAATATTTTTTTTTTTACTAGTAATGGCGGCGATCAGCGATTTTTATTGTGACTGCGACATTATGGCGGACACATCGGACATTTTTGACACATTTTTGGGACATTTGTCATTTATATAGAAATCAGTGCTATTTAAATAGCACTGATTACTATGTAAATGACAGTTGTAGTGAAGGGGTTAACCACTAGGGGGCGGGGAGGAGTCAGTGTGATGTGTTGTGTTTATTTTACTGTAGGGGGGCGTGGCTGTACGTGTGACGTCATTGATCAGGGAACCGCCGATCACTGACAGTCAGTGTAGGAAGCGCGGGGAGAGGTTTGTTTACACAAACCTCTCCCCGTTCTTCAGCTCCGTAAACCGATCGCGGGACACCAGCGGCGATCGGGTCCGCTGGTCCCGCGGCCGGGTTCACGGAGCTCCCGACGGGGTCGCTAGCGGCGCGCGCGCGCGCGCGACCCACAGGCAGGCACATGCACGATCACGTACAGGTACGTGATTTTGCCTGCCCGTGTCATTTTGCCGACGTATATCGTCGTTAGGCGGTCGGGAAGCGGTTAAAGTGGTCGTAAAGGCAGAAGGTTTTTATCTTAATGTATTCTATGCATTAGGAAAAAAATCATTTTGTGTGCAGCAGCAGCCCCCCTAATACTTACCTAAGCCATCTCTATCCAGCGATGTTGCAGGAGAAACTCAGCCATCTGGGACTCTCCCTCCTGATTGGCTGAGACACAGAAGCGGCACCATTGGCTCCCGCTGCTGTCAATCAAAATCAGTTAGCCAACCAGGAGCAACTGGACTTTGCTGCAATATTCATCTAAAGCCATCTGTAATAATAACTATATAGATACAGTGGTGTGAAAAAGTGTTTGCCCCCTTCCTCATTTCCTGTTCCTTTGCATGTTTGTCACACTTAAGTGTTTCGGAACATCAAACCAATTTAAACAATAGTCAAGGACAACACAAGTAAACACAAAATGCAATTTGTAAATGAAGGTGTTTATTATTAAAGGTGAAAAAAAATCCAAACCATCATGGCCCTGTGTGAAAAAGTGATTGCCCCCTAAACCTAATAACTGGTTGGGCCACCCTTAGCAGCAACAACTGCAACCAAGCGTTTGCGATAACGTGCAATGAGGCTTTTACAGCGTCCTGGAGGAATTTTGGCCCACTCATCTTTGCAGAATTGTCCTAATTCAGTTACATTAGAGGGTTTTCGAGCATGAACGGCCTTTTTAAGGTCATACCACAACATCTCAATAGGATTCAGGTCTGGACTTTGGCTAGGCCACTCCAAAGTCTTCATTTTGTTTTTCTTCAGCCATTCGGTGGTGGACTTGCTGGTGTGTTTAGGATCATTGTCCTGCTGCAGAACCCAAGTTCGTTTCAGCTTGAGTACACGAACAGATGGTCGGACATTCTCCTTCAGGATCTCTTGGTAGACAGCAGAATTCATAGTTCCTTTTATCACGGCAAGTCTTCCAGGTCCTGAAGCAGCAAAACAGCCCCAGACCATCACACTACCACCACCATATTTTACTGTTGGTATAATGTTCTTTTTCTGAAATGCAGTGTTCCTTCTACGCCAGATATACTTGGACACACACCTTCCAAAGAGTTCCACTTTTGTCTCATCGGTCCACAGAATGTTGTCCCAAAAGTCTTGGGGATCATCAAGATGTGTTGTGGAGAAATTGAGACGAGCTTTGATGTTCTTTTTGCTCAGCAGTGGTTTTCTCCTTGGAACTCTGCCATGCAGGCCATTTTTTGCCCAGTCTTTTCCTGATGGTGGAGGCATGAACGCTGACCTTAACTGAGGCAAGTGAGGCCTGCAGTTCCTTGGACGTTGTTGTGGGGTCTTTTGTGACCTCTTGGATGAGTCGTCGCTGCGCTCTTGGGGTAATTTTGGGCGGCCGGCCACTCCTGGGAAGGTTCACCACTGTTCCATGTCTTCGCCATTTGTGGATAATGGCTCTCACTGTGGTTCGCTGGATTCCCAAAGCTTTGGAAATGGCTTTATAACCCTTTCCAGACTGATAGATCTCAATTACTTTCTTTCTCAATTGTTCCTGAATTTCTTTGGGTCTCGGCATGATGTGTAGCTTTTAAGGATCTTCTGGTGGGCCTTACTGTGTCAAGCAGCTCCTATTTAAGTGATGCCTTGATTGTGAACAGGTGTGGCAATAATCAGGCCTGGGTATGGCTAGAGAAATTGAACTCAGGTGTGGACAACCACAGTTATAGTATGTTTTAACAAGGGGGGCAATCACTTTTTCACACAGGGCCATGATGGTTTGGATTTTTTTTCACCTTTAATAATAAACACCTTCATTTACAAATTGCATTTTGTGTTTACTTGTGTTGTCCTTGACTATTGTTTAAATTGGTTTGATGTTCCGAAACACTTAAGTGTGACAAACATGCAAAGGAACAGGAAATGAGGAAGGGGGCAAACACTTTTTCACACCACTGTATATACCCAGGTATACAGTGCCTTGAAAAAGTATTCGTTCCCCTTTGAAATTTTCCACATTTTGTCATGTTACAACCAAAAACATAAATGTATTTTATTGAGATTTTATGTGATAGACCAACACAAAGTGACACATAATTGTGAAGTAGAAGGAAAATGATAAATGGTTTTCAAAATGTTTTACAAATAAATATGTGAAAAGTGTGGTGTGCATTTGTATTCAGCCCCCTTTACTCTGATACCCCTAACTAAAATCTAGTGGAACCAATTGCCTTCAGAAGTCATCTAATTAGTAAATAGAGTCCACTGTGTATATCTTAATCTCAGTAAAAAATACAACTGTTCTGTGACGCCCTCAGAGGTTTTTTAGAGAATCTTAGTAAACAAACAGCATCATAAAGGCCAAGGAACACACCAGACAGGTCAGGGATAACGTTGTGGAGAAGTTTAAAGCAGGGTTAGGTTATAAAAAAAACTCACAAAGTACTGTTCTTTCCATTTTTGGGTAATGGATTGAGTATGGCACAACTGTAAACCTACCAAGACATGGCCGTCCACCTAAAGTGACAGGCTGGACAAGCAGAGCATTTATCAGAGTAGCAGCCAAGAGGCCCATGGTAACTGGAGGAGCTGCAGAGATCCACAATTTAGGTGGGAGAATCTGTCCACAGGACAACTATTAGTCATGTACTCCACAAATCTGGCCTTTATGGAAGAATGGCAAGAAGAAAGCCATTGTTGTAAGAAAGCCATAAGAAGTCCCATTTGCAGTTTGTGAGAAGCCATGTGAGGGACACAGCAAACATGTGGAAGAAGGTGCTCTAGAAAGATGAGACCAAAATTGAACTTTTTGACCCGAAAGCAAAATGCTATTTGTGGCAGAAAACTAACACTGCACATCAGCCCGAAACTTGGTGGAAGCATCATGTTGTGGGGATGCTTTTTTTCAACAGGGACAGGGAAGCTGGTCAGAGTTGATGGGAAGATGGATGGAGCAAAATACAGGGCAACCTTAGAGGAAAACCTGTTATGCCGCGTACACACGGTCGGAATTTCCGATGGAAACAGTCCGATGGGAGCTTTTCATCAGATTTTCCGACCGTGCGTATGCCCTTTTTTTCTGTCGGAATTTCCGACGGACTTTGGATTGAGAACCTGTTCTTAATTTTTCCGACGGAAAACCTTTCTATCGAATTTTCCTATCGTGTGTATGCAGTTCCGACACGCAAAATTCCGACGCATGCTCGGAAACAATTTGACGCATGCTCAGAAGCATTAAACTTCCCTTTTATAGTGCAGTCGAACGTGTTGTATGCCGTGGTGTTATTGACCGTCGGAATTTGGTGTGACCGTGTGTAGGCAAGACAGTTTGAGCGAAATTCCGTCGGAATTCCGACGGGAAAACCATCAGAACTTTTTCCGACGAGAATTCCGACCGTGTGTACGCGGCATTAGAGTCTGCAAAAGAGACAGAGTTGGGGCAGAGGTTCACCTTCCAGCAGGACAACAACCCTAAACATACAACCAGATGTGCGAAGCTGGTAGAGAAATCCCCAAAAAGACTTATAGCTGTAAATGCAGCGGAAGGTGGTTCTACAAAGTATTCACTCAGGGGGGCGGAATACAAATGTACGCCACACTTTTCACATATTTATTTGTAAAAAACTTGGAAATCAATTTTTATTTTCCTTCCACTTAACAATTATGTGCCACTTTGTGTTGGTCTATCGCAGGGGTAGGCAACCTTTTGAGCACAGTGTGCTGAAAAATGTTTTCAAAGAAATTGAGTGTGGCAATTTTATAACAAAAAAATTTCAACTTCACACTCTCAATCACGAAAAGGATTTTTTATAAAGTAAATGCTGTAAACAACTTTAGTAGTGATAAATTTAACATCCTGCACTCTTACGACTCAGATCAGCCCGGATTCATTCACCTTCACACCTCAGATCACTATCCACCCTGCAAATCTGTCCCACCACTGTACCCCCCTGATCATCTGCCCCACCACTGTAACCCCCTGCTCATCTGCCCCACCAATGTACCCCCCTTTCTCATCTGCCCCACCACTGTAACCCCCTACACATCTGCCCAACCTCTGTACCCCCTGCTCTTCTGTCCCACCACTGTACCCCCTTTCTTATCTGTCTCACCACTGTACCACCCTGCTCTTCTGTTCCACCACTGTAACTCCTTGCTCATCTGCCCCACCAATGTTCCCCCTTTCTCATCTGCCCCACCACTGTACCTCCCTTCCCATCTGCTCCACCACCGTACCCCCATGCTCTTCTGTCTCACCGCTGAACCATCTTATCATCTGTCCTAACACTGAACTTATCTGTTCATCTGCCCCACCACTGTAACCCCTTGCTCATCTGCCCCCCCAATGTACCCCCTTTCGCTGCTGCCCCACCACTGTACCTCCCTGCACATCTGCTCCAACGCCGTACCCCCATACTCTTCTGTCTCACCGCTGAACCATCTTCTCATCTGTTCTAACACTGAACTTATCTGCTCATCTGCTCCACCACTGTAACCTCCTTTCTCATCTGCCCCACCACTGTACCTTCTGCACATCTGTCACACCACTGTAACCCCTGCTCATCTGCCCCACCACTGTAACCCCCTGCACACCTGCCCAACCTCTGTACCCCCATGCTCTTCTGTCCCACCACTGTACCCCCTTTCTCATCTGCCCCACCACTGTACCTCCCTGCACATCTGCTCCACCACCATACCCCCATGCTATTCTGTCTCACCGCTGAATAGCGATGAGCCGAACACCCCCCTGTTCGGTTCGCACCAGAACCTGCGAACAGACCTAAAGTTCGTGTGAACTTTAGAACCCTATTAAAGCCTATGGGACTCGAACGTTCAAAATCAAAAGTGCTCATTTTAAAGGCTTATATGCAACTTATTGTCATAAAAAGTGTTTGGGGACCTGGGTCCTGCCCCAGGGGACATGTATCAATGCAAAAAAAACTTTTAAAAACTGAATTTTTTTCGGGAGCAGTGATTTTAATAATGCTTGAAGTGAAACAATACAAGTGTAATATTCCTTCAAATTTCTTACCTGGGGGGCGTGTATAGTATGCCTGTAAAGGGGCGCATGTTTCCCGTGCTTAGAACTGTCCCTGCACAAAGTGTCATTTTTGCAGGAAAAAAGTCTTTAAAATCACTCGCGGCTATAATGAATTGTCACATGCCTGACATGCCTGACATGCCTGACGAAGGGGCCCTGCGTGGCTCTGAAACGTTGCACTACACTTGTGTTGTGATCATGCAATAAATCACCCTTTTGGACGCTATTTGTGTCACTCCATGGTGTGCTGGCAAATATTTTCATTGTGACTTGAACCAGTATCCAGCTGGTTCTTGCTTCAGCACCCAAATCCGAGAGCATTTCCAGGAACGTGTGCGATGGGAAAATGAAGTACTATAATGAATTGTCGGCTCCGTAATACAGAGAACAGTCATTGTCATTGATAGAAAAAAATAAAAATATGCGTGGGGTTCCCCCCAAATTCATTAACCAGGCCCTTCAGGTCTGGTATGGATATTAAGGGGAACCCTGGCTCAAATTTAAAAAAAGAATGGCGTGGGGTACCTCCAAAAATCCATACCAGACCCTTTATCTGGCAGACCGCAGTGTCTCTGTGGAGACAGGATGCGCTGCGCTGGACGTCGTTGGAAGAGATCATCCATTGCTGGACCCCGGAGAAGAGATCACCCATCGCTGGATAGCAAGAGTGGATTACCACCGCTGGAATCTTTTTTATTTTTTATTTTTAATAAAGGACTTTTCCCAACGGTGTCTGTGTGTTTTTTAACAATTTTTTACACTTTCTTTGTGAAATGGTAGGGGTACTTTTGTACCCCCTTACCATTTCAAACAAGGGGGGGCCGGGATCTGGGGGTCCCCTTGTTAAAGGGGGCTTCCAGATTCTGATACGCTACCCGCAGACCCCCACAACCACCGGCAAGGGTTGTGGGGATGAGGCGCTTGTCCTCATCAACATGGGGACATGGTGCTTTGAGGGGTCACAGACCCCCAAAGCATCCTCCCAATGTTGAGGGCATGTGGCCTGGTATGGTTCAGGAGGGGGGGGGCGCTCTCTCGTCCCCACCTCTTTTCCAGCGGCCTGCCAGGTTGCGTGCTTGGAAAAGGGACTGGTATGGATATTTAGGGGAAACCCCACGTCATTTTTTTTTTTAAATTTGACCCGGGGTTCCCCTTAATATCCATACCAGACCTGAAGGGCCTGGTAATTGAATTTGGGGGAACCCCACGCATATTTTTTTTTTATCAATGACTTTCAATGACTGTTCTCTGTATTACGGGAGCCGACAATTCGTTATAGCCGAGAGTGATTTTAAATGCTTTTTTTCCTGCAAAAATTACACTTTGTGCAGGGACAGTTCTAAGCACGGGAAACATGCACCCCTTTTCAGGCATACTATACACACCCCCCAGGTACGAAATTTAAAGGAATATTACACTTTTATTGTAAGCATTATTCATTTCACATATCACTGCTCCCGAAAAAAAGTTTGTTTTTAAAACTTTTTTTTGCATTGATACATGTCCCCTGGGGCAGGACCCAGGTCCCCAAACACTTTTTATGACAATAACTTGCATATAAGCCTTTAAAATTAGCACTTTAGATTTCTCCCATAGACTTTTACAGGGTGTTCCGCGGCTTTTCGAATTTGCCGCGAACACCCCAAATTGTTTGCTGTTTGGTGAACAAGCGAACAGGCAATGTTCGAGTCGAACATGAGTTCGACTCGAACATGAGTTCGACTCGAACTCAAAGCTCATCCCTACCGCTGAACCATCTTCTCCTCTGTCCTAACACTGAACTTATCTGCTTATCTGTCCCACCACTC
Source organism: Lithobates sylvaticus (assembly GCA_028564925.1). Taxonomy (NCBI): domain Eukaryota; kingdom Metazoa; phylum Chordata; class Amphibia; order Anura; family Ranidae; genus Lithobates; species Lithobates sylvaticus. The sequence continues at coordinate 172,203,560 of CM053029.1, forward strand.
TAACCCCCTTTCTCATCTGCCCCATCACTGTACCTTCTGCACATCTGTCCCACCACTGTACCCCCTGCTCTTCTGCCCCACCGCTGTAAGCCCCTGCTCATTTGTCCCACTAATGTACCTCCTTTCTTCTCTGCCCCAACACTGAACCCCCCCACTCATCTTTCCCACCACTGTAACACCCTTCTCATCTGGCCCAACACTGAACCCCCCCCCCCTGCTCATCTGTCCCACCACTGTAACCCCCTGCTAATCTGCCCCATCACTGTACCCCCCTGCTTTTCTGTCCCACCACTGAACCCCCTTTCTAATCCCTCCCACCACTGTACCTCCTGCACATCTGCCCCACCACTGTACCCCCTTGCTCTTCTGTCCCACCACTGTAACCCCCCTGCTCATCTGCCCCATCAATGTACCCCCTTTTCTCATCTGCCCCACCACTGTACCTCCCTGCACATCTGTCCCACCTCTGAACCCCTCCTGCTCATCTGCTCCACCGCTGTACCCTCTTCTCATATGCAGAGTGGTGAAAGGAAGCAGAGATGAGATGCATCTATATCCTGGCACACTCATCCTGCTGATCCAACTCTCGCATCCAGCCCACGTGCTTGTATGTGATGTCACATGCAAGCATCTGGAATGGATGATCAATGATGAGCTTGGGTCAGGGGAATTTTCTGAAAGCAGTCAGCCTGTGTGCAGGATCATAAGTTGGGCTCCCGCAGCTGAGAAAAAGTGCGGCGCTCTGTGCCACAGGAAAAGTTGGGTGTGATTTTCATTGCACTGAATACTGGCTGTGGCTTAAAGGGACACAGAGTGTTGGGGTTCAGTAGTAAGTTACGCAAAGGTTCAGAAATAATTTCAACAAAGTTCCCAGAAGCTCAACAGTAATTTCACAAACTGTCACCTGACTGTGGTTTTCTCAATCACAGTGAAATCCCTTCTTTCTGAGATTGGTAGTGACAACCAAGCGAGTCATCTTCCTACAGATGGTGGGCGGGGCTAGCAGGACTGTGATTGGCTTTAGCAGTGGCCAATGACAGTCCTCCTCCTGGAAACAGGACCCCCCCCCCCCCCGAGCAGAACTGCACCCAATCTCTTCTCCATCACAAAAGCTGATGATCGCAGCTACAGCAAAGTTAGAGAGCCAAACAATGTTTCCCATCTTTTACAATGTGTGGGGGCACAGTGCCTCCCCCTCAGTGTAGGTGCAGCATGGGGAATTCTGAAATTGGAATGTCTCACTGACACTTCCCTGCGCTGCTCTGCTGATGGGGAGGGGGTCGAGTACAGGGAAAAGAGGCTTTGTGTGCTGGAGGTTGCCTACCCCTGGTCTATCACATAAAAATCCCAATAAAATACATTTACATTTTTGGTTGTAACATGACAAAATGTGGAAAATTTCAAGGGGTATGAATACTTTTTCAAGGCACTGTATGTGCACAATTCCACCAGGACTCCTATCAGGTTCTTTGCTGATAATATTAGGGTTACCACCTTCTCTTCAAGCCAAACCTGAAAACGTTAGCGGCACAGGGCTAATACACTATAGGATTATTAAATACCTGGGGCACCTTTGGGCGCCCCAAGGAGAGTAGTAATATGGCGCTCTGTGCACACAACAGTGGGCGTGGCCAAACTGCTCTTGCTGACATCATTGCCCCGCTCCCCAGTGATGCCGAACCTGCCCACCACCAGCCACACGCAACTCCCATGCGGGAACAGATTTGTGTGTGACTATTTTGGCTACATGGGGAGCCACAACTCGGTCTGAATAATTAGTCCAGGTTTCAGGCGGACTGAAACTTGGACACATGATTCAAAACCCGGAGTGTCTGCATGACAAAATTTTGACATGTGACTGTGCAGTTGCTGACTCCACTTGTGTAGGCCCTGAGGTGGATGCAGAACACTGTGTCTCAGTGCCTGTCTGAATTAACCCTATTTGTCCCTCCCAACCTACCCGTTTACTAGAGACTCCCCTTCCAGCACAGGCTGACACCCCAACCTCCACCCCAAACACAGACCCCTCAGTACAGAGTTCTGTTTACATGCTAGTTGAAGCAGCAAAAATATTTTGTGTTTTCCTCTTTTAGGGTAGATTTAGACGTGTCGAAATCTTGCTTGCCTATGATGCCCAATTCGCTTCCGGGTTGCGCTCCAGAATCTATTGACAGGCGGTGAGGAGGCGCCTCCTCACTGCCTGGTTTGACCTAATTTTTGACAATAATCACACTGCAACCGTGTGCATTGCACGTGGTTGAGGGGTATTTGAAAAGCTTCCCCATTGACTTGCATGTGTAGTGTTCACTACATATGAGGTCAATTTAACCACAGTTGCAAAATGAAGCATTGTGGCTGCAGGATGTAAGCATCTCCCTCCTATTGCAGCTTAAGGGAGGGACGGTTGGAAGGCGGCAAATATGTGACTCAACCGCGCTTTTTTTTCCCGCATTCTAACACTATTCTATCTACCTTGTAAAAACCTATTCTAAAGCTGCTTCGGTCTGGTCACATGAGCTATTGTCTCTGCCTATTCTCTATGCTGATGCCAGGGCTGGGACTGGATAATGTGACCGAACTAGAGACGCTTCAGAATAGGTAAGTGTAGACATATTTTTTACAGCGTAGATAGAATACTCTTAAGCCCCATACACACGCGCGGATTATCCGAGGACCAGGTCCGTCAGACCATGTCCGTCATACTTTGTCTGATGTTGGTTTTGCGTACACACGGTCGGACAAAGTTGTCGGAAAATCCGATCATTCTGAACGTGGTGACGTTTGTTGCCTACGACGGGACTACGTAGAGGCTAGTAGCCAATAGCTTTGGTCTTGTAATGTGATCTGAGCATGCGTAGCACTTTGTCCGGTCGGACTACCATACACACGATCGGATTTGGTGTGATCGGACCTTGTTGTCCAAAAATCTATCCAGCAGGAGATAGGACTTTGTCCGTCAGACAATCTAATGGAAACTGTCCGATGGTGCCTACACACGGTCTGATTTTCCGACAACATTGTAGGATAGGACAGAATCCATCGGAAAATCCTACCGTGTGTATGGGGCTTTAGAATGGAAAGGTGGCAGTAGGTTTAGGCTTAGTTAGAACTTGACTGTTATTACACTTTAGGGTATTTGCTGATAATGGCAGTGAAAGGGGTTGACCAACAGCCAGTTTTAGGTGATCTGTCCCTTTAAGGTACTGATAGGCAACCCTGGAGAGATGGAGATCCACCTGAGAAGTGAAGAGATCAAAGATCACCAGGGTGCAGCAAACATTAAGGAGATAACCTGGCAAGGCCTTGTTATAAATTAGAGAAGGTCAGTATGTAACACAGTAAGCAGAAGTCAGTAGTAAGTAATGCAGAGTTCGGAGGTCAGTAGCATCTAACTCAGAGTGCAGAGGTCAGTAATTTGTAATGCAGAGTGCAGGGGTCAGTAGTAAGTAATGCAGAGTTCAAAGGTCAGTAGTAACTAATGCATGAGTGAAGGGGTCAGGAGTAAGTAAAAGGTCGATAGTAGATAATGCACAGTTCGGGGGGCAGTAGTAACTAACACTGAGTACAGAGATCAGTAGTACGTAAAAGGTCGATAGTAGTTAATGCACAGTTCAGGGGTCAGTAGTAAGTAACACTGAGTACAGAGATCAGTAGTAAGTATGCAGAGGGCGTTAGTAAGTAATGCACAGTTAAAGGTTCAGTAGAGGGCAGAGATCAGTAGTAAGGCAGAGGTCAGTATTATGTAACGCAGAGGTCAGTAATAAGTAGGACAGAGATCAGTAGTAAATAAGGCAGATTGAAGAGATCAAGAACAAGTAAGGCAAAGGGCAGAGGTCAGTTGTAAGGTAGAGTTCAGCAGTCTAAAATGCAGAGTTGAGAAGTCAGTGGTATGTAATGTAGAGTGCAGGGTTCAGTAGTAAGTAATGCAGAGTATAGAGGTCAGTAATAGGTAGCGCAGTGTGCAGGGGTCAGGAGTAAGTAACAGAGTTCAGAGGTCAGTAGTATGTAATGCAGAGTTCAGGTGTCACTAGCAAGTAACAACAGGTTTAGAGATCAGTAGTAGGTAACGTTGACTTTGGAGATCAGGAGAAAGTAAAGCAGAGTTCAGGTGTCAACAAAATTAACACAAAGTTAATTTGTCAGTACCAAGTAATAGAATTCAGAGATCAGGAGTGAGTAATGCAGAGTGCAGGGCTCAGGAGTAAGTAATGCAGAATTCCAATTTTAGTAGTACTTAACACAGGGGTCAGCAGTATGTGACACCGTGAAGAGATCAGGAATTATTAACACATATCCCCCTCACATGCAAATATACCCTTCTTGTACAAACATCTACCCCACAGAGCTAAAATAGCCTTCTGTATTCACTTACCAGACCTCAGAAGCAGATGCAACCAGCAAAGTAGAGGAAGTCCTCCCATTCCTACCCTCGACCATGTCATATGACACATCAGAGCTGAGAAGGAACCTAGGACTTCCGTTTGCTCTGAAAAGCCTATTGCCACTCTCATTTGAGGTCTAAGAGGCAGTGGACGTGGTCAAGAGCTGGCAGCCAGCCTGGCAGGGTCACGCGTGGCATGGTAGATCGCAATCGACCTGTTGCCTACTCTGCTCTAAGGCGTTCCCCCAGCATAAAATAAACACACCCTCCAATCATTCAGTGGTAACTCTGATAACCGAATAGAGGTGCGGATGGAGCCGGCATAAATAAATTACTCTCCATATAAATAAACATAAGCATGTGCAGCTGTTGGAAAGTTCCTTCCGGCATTCTGAACGTTAATGGAAATTCATCTAGGCGTCTTTCATTAATCGGACTCTGTGCGATAACTGTCCCCCCTCCATGTTGAACACAGTATGCGACACGCCCGGCACAGGCACCTCATTACCTTCCCCGCTGCTCGCAGAGTTTGCCGCTTCTCGCTTAGGACACAACGAGGGACAACTTTGCCGAGAGATTGTGTGCTGGAGGCCAGCTGGCGTCATGAACCGGGGGGGCTATCTGCAATCCCGAGCATGGGGAATTGATAATACTGTAATTATAGAGTTTCACCCGAAAATCCCTCCCCGGGTAATTGACGCAGAAGACATTACCCAGAATCCTCCGGCAGCTGCTAGTTAAGGGACAGCTCCAACAGGCGAGATAAGTCAGGCGAGGGAAAAATTCGACACTTATTTGATTTTAATCTCACCACTTTGCAAGCATTTAAATTGCCTTAATCAGGTGGCGGTTCTCCGTCTGCGCTAATCTCTTATCAAATTTGAAACCAGATTTTTTTTTCTTTAAAATGTCAGTGTTGCTGGTGAATTGAAGTTTATTAATGGGCGTGAGCGTCTCTGCCGTGATGTGTTAATAGCGGGCACCTCAGCGCCGGCTGCGTACCAACGCTCTCTGCTTACTGCTGCCCGTAAAAGGAAGATTTAATTATTTTAAAGCTGAAAACAGGATAAAATGTTAAAGAGGAAACGCAATGTGCTCCGCCAGTAATTAGACTGTAACCTTGATAAATGTAATTGAATTTATTTCCTGATTAGCGGTAAGTATTGGTAATTGTGCGCAGGAAGGTCTGACCCGCCGCAAATGAGATATAGAACCAGATGGAAATAATCCATTCTATTTCCAAGCTGACAAATGTGGGATGCAGCACAACCATCCCGTGTGGTTTTTCTTGCTGGATCTTGATCCGCGGATATGCGGATGGAGTGTCCTGTTGACTCCAGTGGCACATTAAATCCCACTGTGTAGAAGGGGCACCACGTTCTATAAACAGACATAGGGGTTGCTTTTCTAAAACTGGAAAGTGCAATATCTGGTACAGCTGTGCATGGTAGCCAATCAGCTTCTACTCCCTCATTCACATTGAATACGCTTTTCTTCATCTGAAATCGCACAAGTTCAAAGCCGCATGTCAGTGCGACTTCAGGTGTGACTTGGAAGACATCTGTGCTGCTTCATGCACAGATGTCTATCCAAATCGCACCTGAAATTACCAAAAGTTTGATGCAATCGATGCGACACCGCAAAGATGGTGTCGCACCGATTTGAACAGTGCCATTGCCGACACTAGCAGAACAAAACCAGAAGAATTTCCCAGCTCAACTCACCAACCAGTTTGCTTACCAACCGAATTAGGCTGTCTAATGCCCCGTACTCACGGTTGGATATTCCGATGGAAAAAATCCGATTGGATTATGTTGTCGGAAAATCCGATCGTGTGTGGGCTCTAGCAAGCTTTTTTCATCGGAATTTGCGACGGAAAAAATTTACAGGGCAGGATCTCAAATTTTCCGACAACAAAATCCGATCTGACTTTTTCCGATCGTGTGTAGAGAATTCCGACGGACAAAGTGCCACGCATGCTCAGATCAAATTACGAGACCAAAGCTATTGGCTACTAGCCTCTACGTAGTTCCGTTGTATGCAACGAACGTCACCATGTTCGGAGCGATCGGATTTTCCGACAACTTTGTCCGACCGTGTGTATGCAACACCAGTTTCTGATAAAATCCGTCTGATAAAATCCGTCTGAAAAAATCCGTCGGAAAAAATCGGACGGATTTTGTGGTTGGAATTTCCGACCTTGTGTACGGGGGCTTACAGTATGCGGTAAAAACAGGGGTTTAGTTAGCACACATTTCCAAACACATGCGTGAGTTGCAGAGCCACTTCACGGCCCCTGGTATTATCTGCAGTCCTAACTCTTGTAAAATTTACGACAATAGGGTGCGACTTATGCGATTTGACTGATCCGGTGTGAATGGGGCTAACTTCAGCTTGTTCAATGTAAGCTTTGACAATAAGCGCTCGTTCACACTGAACGCAGGTTTGAACTTTGCGCGATTTAAAACCCGCATTTGAGTGCGAGTTCGGGGCCGATTTGAAAGACATCTGTGCAGGTTCATGGAAACCGGTGCGGCGCTGCAAAGTTGGCATCGCACAGACTGGGACAGTGCCGTTGTAGGGTTACCACCTTCTCTTCAAGCCAAACCCGAACAGTTTAGCGGCACAAGGCATGGCACCCCAACCGCGATGCGATTTTGCAGCAATTGTCACCTGACAAATCGCAGCAAAATCATGTAAACAGAATTGTGGGACGCCGGTTACCCAAAAGAAGTTTTGCTTTGTGATTGGGGTGCCATTATCCCCATTCCCTCCTATTACAAATCTTCTTCCCCTACCAGCACACATCCTCCTCCCTCCAATACTCCCATGGCAGCTGACAGGGGGTATCACAGGAGCCCCAGCACACAGGGAGGCCCGGACCGAAGAGGGTTCGGAGCGGCGGGCGTGGGGAGCAATTACAGAGATTGGGGGGGGTGCAATTAGAGGAGGGGGTGCAAGAGGAGGTGCAAATACAGTGGAGGGGGTGGCAAATACACAGGAGGGGGGTGGCAAATAATCAGGAGGGGGGTGGCAAGTACACAGAGGGGGGCAAACACAGAAGGGTCAAAACATAAGGGAGAGAGAGGTGACAGGCAGCTGCTGGTGCGGAAGTTTTTAATAAAATAAATGCTTAAAAACAAACAGTCCACTCACTCTCCATGTCAGAGCTGTAGATGTCAGTCTGTGAAGTCGGCTGTCCCATCCTCCCCTCTGATCCACGCTGCTCTGATCACTGAATCACTGGATGAAGCAGAGAGCCGCGGGAAACTCATGTGAACTGTCAGCCTCTGACGATGGAGGCGTAATTAAGCCTCCAGAACGCTCTGATTGGTCACAGCATCCCAGGCTGACAGCTCACTGCAGTCTCCCCGCAGCTCTGTATTATTGGCTTCCTCCAGAGATTCAGTGATAAGAGCAGTGTGGATCATAGGGGAGAATGGGACAGCTGACTTCACAGACTGACATATACAGCTCTGACATGGATAGTGAGTGGATTATTTGTTTTTAAGCATTTCATTTATTAAAAACTTCTGCACCAGCAGCTGCCTGTCTCCTCTCTCTCTCTATGTTTTGATTGCTCTGTAATTGCTCCCCCCGCCCGCCACTCCGATTCCCCTGCTGTCCGGGTCCCCCTGTGTGCTGGGGCTCATAAAAAAAAGGTTCCATGGTACCCCTGTCAGCTGGAAATGGTGTCCGGGTTTGAGGCAGAGAGAAATCTGGGCACAGCCTCCTAAACCCGTACTGTCCGGGTCAAAACCGGACAGGTGGCAACCCTATGCCGTTGCCGGCAATAGGCTGTGATTTGGCATGCAATTTGACATGTCAGATCACATCGATGTGAATGGGGGGGGGGGGGGGCTAAAACCTGGAAGCTGATTGGTTTCTTTGCCGAGCTGCAGCAGATGTTGCACTCTCCAGTTTTAGTAAGTCAACCCCATAATATAGAAATTTACATTTCGGCATGAAATCCCAACTCTGGCATGATGGGAAGTCATCTGAAGCTACTATAGGGCAATTGCAACAAGGAGATATAAGAAGTCAGCAGGTGACCCCACATGTAACTGAAGAATCAATTTTGGTTACACTGACAGGTAAAACTACTACGACTTCCAGCAACCAATCAGCAAGCAACTTTATTTCTGACTGTTTTTAAAATGATGGGAGATCCAATTGGACTGGTTACTGCGGGACACAGCCCTTAATACATTGGCATCAGTGTACACAGGTCAGTGCAGTACATGTATACAGATCACATGTACCACTGATAGTGCTGCTTGTCTGAACATTGTGAGTGGATCATTCAGACAAACACAAACGTATAGTGGGATAAATACAGACAGCTCTGGTGCCAGCCGTGTCCATCTCTGCTGTATTAATATCTGCCCATCTGGGGGAAAACAGATTAATGTGACACAACATGAGGAATAACGCCCCCCAGCGATATGAAGATACAAATCGCTGAAATCAGGAGGTGGCAGGAGAGCAATAGACACTCATTATATTAACCTATATATGCTAGAAGTTATGATGAGATAGCAGACCTGATTTACAAAAGCCAGTCAACCAGAGTGAGGTGAATTGTTATGGTACACTTTATATCCAAAGGAGGGGATCCTTCAGTGTATCCCTTCACTATAAACATCCCAATAATTGTGATTTCATACTTTCTGATCCCATAAAGTCCGCTAAGGAATAACCTCCAACAGAAACAAATATGCAACTGTTTTTTTGATTAGTGCCGCACCCTATTTTGTATTAATCATTTGTTAGAAATGTCAATCACGTTTTGAGTGTTGTTAGGCTAATTACCGTATTTAGCGGTGTATAACACGCACTTTTTCCCCCTTAAAATCGGGGGAAAGTCGTGGGTGCGTTTTATACGCCGATACCCCCCAAAAAAATGACAAAAATCGGTTGCGGCGCCGAAAAATGGCGACCGCGGCCGAATAAGGCCGAACCGCGGCCGAAAAAGGCCAGAAAAAGCCGAAGCGCGGCCGAAAAAGACCGAAGCCGGCTGTTCAGCTCCGCTCGTAGTCCCGCCTCCCTGCGCTCGCTCCCGAAACAGCAGGGAAGCGGGACTCCGCTTTTTCGGCCGCACTTCGGCCTTTTTCGGCCGCGGTTCAGTCTTTTTCGGCCGCGCATGTGCGGTATTTCTCGCGGCGGGAAATTTAAACGCTGGCGAACTGCAAATGACACTAGCAAGCTGCAAATGACGCCGGGCAAGCTACAAATGACGCTGGGCAAGCTACAAATGACGCTGGGCAAGCTACAAATGACGCTGGGCAGGTTGCAAATGACGCTGGGCAGGTTGCAAATGACGCTGGGCAGGTTGCAAATGACGCTGGGCAGGTTGCAAATGACGCTAAGAAAGGCTGCAAATGACGCTGGGCAGCTACAAATGACGCTGGGCAAGCTACAAATGACTCTGGGCAGGTTGCAAATGACGCTGGGCAAGCTGCAAATGACGCTGGGCAAGCTGCAAATGACGCTGGGCAAGCTGCAAATGACGCTTAAATGTAAGTTTTTTTTTTCCTAAACTTCTCTCCTTAAACTTTTTTTCCTTAAAATTCCCTCCTAAACTTGGGGTGCGTGTTATACGGCGGTGCGTGTTATACGCCGATAAATACGGTATTTCTTTAGAAGGTGCTGAGGGGACAGCCGGAGCTAGCGCATGCGCCCGCCTAAGCTCCATAGGCCTACATTGTCCATGGTGCCATGCGGGAAGAGATCTACACCACGTGACTGAAAGATAGACTGTGTGAGAAAAGTGCCAATCGACGATAGGTCGGTATGGCAACTAATCACAGCCAGGGACTGGTGATGAGAGTCAATCGATCCAATCAGGATTGCAGCATGAGCGTGAGCATGGGGCGGGCAGACACAGGGAAATAGTGCCGCCCTTGGGTGTCCATACAGCCAATAGCGGTGCGATGGGTGGCGACTCCCATGAGAGGACCATCACACATCGCAGGCAGACAAGCGGGCAAAGCAGCCGAGATGCGCGGGGGGGGAAACAGATTTTTCAGAACAGAAGTTCAATAGCCAGTGCCGCTCTTCTGCTTGATTGGGAGTATGCGTGGCACTTTGTGCGTCAGAATTGTCTACACACGATCGGAATTTCCGACAACGGATTTTGTTGTCGGAAAATTTGAGAACCAGATCTCAAATTTTGTGCGATGGAAACTGTCCGATGGAGCCTACACACGGACGGAATTTCCGACAACAAGCTCCGATCGTTCATTTGCAGTCGAAAAGTCCGACCGTGTGTACAGGGCATAAGTCAGTAGGGTTCAATATGGAGTTGGCCCACCCTTTGCAGCTATAACAGCTTCAAATCTTCTGGGAAGGCTGTCCACAAGGTTTAGGAGTGTGTCTATGGGAAGGTTTGACCATTCTTCCAGAAGCGCATTTATGAGGTCAGGCACTGATGTGGACGAGAAGGCCTGGATCGTAATCTACGCTCTAATTCATCCCAAAGGTGTTCTATCGGGTTGAGGGCAGGCCAGTCAAATTCCTCCACCCCGAACTCGCTTATCCATGTCTTTATGGACCTGGAATGTTAGATATTTTTTACTTTCACTTTTTAAAAGAAACCAGCGGTTTTACACTATGGGGGCCTCCCTGTGTTGTTTGTTTCTCCCCACCTATGGAGGACTAGTCTGAGTGTAGCTGACCTGGAGTATACCATCTAGGGGTCTTATCCCCACAAACAACAAGTGACCACTCTAGAAATAGATGGTCAATACATAGGGGTGAGTGCATATCCATGTGGGGCACCTTTGTCTGCACACCGAATCGGAGCACTGGTTTTTAATCAACGCATGAGCACTTTTATCTCACATTGAAGTGGGACTGGGACTGTTATCACATTAATATTATTCATCACTGTCAGTGGCGTCGCTAGAGGGCGGCTTTTGGGGCTATAGCCCCGAATCTGGAGCCCATAGCCCAGAGTCTCTGCAGGGGTCCCCAAGGGGAGGGGAGCCTCTCTGGGGACCCTGATGTAAGTGGGGGGCTCTCTGGGGACCCTGATTTAAGGGAGATGCTCTCTGGGGACCCTGATTTAAGGGGGAGGCTCTCTGGGGACCCTAATGTAAGGGGGGCTCACTGGGGACCCTGATGCAAGGAGGAGGCTCTCTGGGGACCCAGATGTAAGGGGGGGGGGGCTCTCTGGGGATATATATACACACACACGTATATTAAATACATGTGTATGCCCGCCTAAGCGTATGACTTTCTTTACTACACTGCTATGGGCTCTAGCCCCAGATCTTTTGTAGACCTAGCAACACCCCTGGATACACTGCATAGCTGAACGCGGTGTTCATCCTTTCTTTCAAGCTCATTGTGATGCCAGGTGGCTCACATTCACACTGCTATTGGCAATTTTTGAATTATTTGTGTTTTCATATTCATTTTCTTTGCAAATTTGGCACAGAGTTTTTCTTTTCTTCATGTCTTTATAGACCTTGCTTTGTGCACTGGTGCACAGTCATGTTGGAACAGGAAGGGGCCATCCCCAAACTGTTCCCAGAAAGTTGGGAGCATAAAATTGTCCAAAATTTCTTGGTATGCTGATGCCTTAAGAGTTACCTTCACTGGAACTAAGGGACCAATCCCAACCTCTGAAAAACAACCCCGCATCATAATCCCCCCCCCACCAAATGATTTGAACCAATGCACAAAGCAAGGTCCATAGAGACATGGATGAGGGAGTTTGGGGTGGAGAAACTTGACTGGCCTGCACAGAGCCCTGACTACCTTTGGGATTAATTAGAGCAGAGACTGCGAGCCAGGCCTTCTCGTCTACATCAGTGCCTGACCTCACAAATGCACTTCTGGAAGAATGGTCAAACATCCCCATAGACACACTTCTAAACCTTGTGGACAGCCTTCCCAGAAAAGTTGAAGCTGTTATAGCTGCAAAGGGTGGGCCAACTCAATATTGAACCCTACGGACCAACACTGGGATGCCATTAAAGTTCATGTGCGTAAAGAGGCAGGCGCCCCAATACTTTTGGTAATATAGTGTAGTTGCGCACACAGTAAATTTGGTATATATACATTGTCAAACAATGTAAGCAGCACGTGTAAAAAAATAAATGCAGCATGCTACAGGAGCAGAAGGGCAGCATATGTGTGGGTATTTATCATCTGAACCGCCACTTCCAGCATAGTATCTTATACACCGTTATGTACATTCTCGCGCATGCGCACAGAGATCTGCGCATGCATAATACAATCACCCTCTGTGTACACTTATGCCGCGTACACACGATCGGAATTCTCGTCAGAAAAAACTCTGACGTTTTTTCCAACGGAATTCCGATGGAATTACGCTCAAGCTGTGTTGCCTACACACGATCACACCAAATTCCGACGGTCAATAACACAGCGGCATAACACGCGTTCGACAGCACTATAAAAGGGAAGTTTAATGCGTCCGAGCATGCGTCGAATTGTTTCCGAGCATGCGTCGGAATTTTGCGTGTCGGAATTGCATACACACGATCGGAAAATCCGATAGAAAGGTTTTCCGTCGGAAAAATTGAGAACAGGTTCTCAATTCAAAGTCCGTCGGAAATTCAGACAGAAAAAGACCGTTGACCATACACACGGTCGGAAAATCCGATGAAAAGCTCCGTCCGGACTGTTTCCATCGGAAATTCCGACCGTGTGTACGCCGCATTAGACTTTTTACAAATAGAGCTTTTTATTAAAACATTTTTCTTTATTAAAGTGGGGCTCCACACAAAAGGGGAAGTTCCGCTGGTCTGCCTCCTCCCACTGCCACATTCTACATCTTTTGGGGGGGGGGGGGGTAGTGGGTTTGAAAGGTACCCACTCCCACTTCTGGAATCCCCCCCCCCCCCGTTCCCCTGCAGCCTTCTAGGACACTTTACAGATCCCAGACTTCAACCCAATCACAAAGCACAGCGCACTTAACGCATGCGCAGTCGGGGAGCGGCTGTGAAGGCAAGGCTTCACTGCCAGTTTCTCTTGGTCAAGATGGCGGGGCTAGCACCCGATTGAAGAATTGGCTCGGGTAGGGATACCTATAGATGCCTGGACAGGTAAGTCCAAAGTGGGGGGGTGGGGTGGGCCTGGAGCTCCTCTTTAACCCCTTTGCGCCTAAGGGTAAAACAAATCTGAATGCCTAAGCAAAATTTTGCAACTTTGTTAGTAAACTGTACATATCATCACAACTAATTTGTGCATCCAGGTGGATTATACCATGTTTTTTTCAGGACAAATTGGGCTTTCCTTTGGTGGTAAATGGTAATGTATATCTCCTGTTTTTTTCTATTATTATTATTTTTATTTTAAATTAAGCTGTATATTTCTTGGTACTGGCATAACCTTCCACCAAAGGTCAATCCAAATTGAATTCTCCTGCTCCTGACAATCCCAGTGATGCCACATATGTGTATGTTAGTTGTCTGTACCTGTAGTACAGCCTAAAAACAATAGTGCCCATTTTTATTTTTCTATTTTTTTATCCTACCTAAAACACACCGACACTGACACTTACTAACACTGATACTAATAAAAAAATAAAAAAAAAACCTGTCCAAAAAGTTGCAGACCCCGACCTTGACCCAAACACATTGGCCTAGATCAAACCTTGATCTCAATATGTTTTGGAATTTTTGTATTATCAATTTTTTTTTACACCCACTTTTTTTTTTTGCTTTCCAAGGAGAGAGAGAGATACAATGTATATATTTCCTTCATTCACAGGGGAAAAACACTGGGACGGGCTTCACAGTGACTGACCACTGTGTTAGCCAATCAGAGGTTATCACAGCGTTCAGGTGACCCAGAATCGGGAGTTCTGGGTCCCATTCGTTAGTATGGGGCCCAGGGCTCTCTGTGAGACCCCAGTCTCTGTACTGGGAGTGCCATGCGATGCACTCACAGCACAAAGGGAGATAGACAAATATGTGGTCCCACAGAAAAAAGTCCAGTGAGGCAGCATATTTGTGTTAGGTTGGTGTGAAGGAGTTAATAGCCGTACACGCGTGATATGGTTTTATTCCTTAGTGGTAAAGCACTTAGATGGACCCAAAAACAATTAACAAAAATTACATTTTATTTTTAGTTATTCCACAGCTTTTCTGTCATACGATTGGTAACTGGAATGTACATTCCATAGCAAACCACACTTGATATATGTGTACCATATCCTGTTTGCCTGTGTCTGCTCATATTGCAAGCACATTATAAACTCCCTGAAGATACGATTTAATTGCTCGATGCACTTTTTACATACATATCCTTTAGTAAATCATCCCTACAGTTTGACTGCATGGAACAGAAATAAGACATACCTCCCAACTGTCCCTGATTTTGAGGAACTGTCCCTGATTTGGACCAAAGTCCCTGTGTCCCTCTTTCCTTCTCATTTGTCCCTCATTTTGGCCTGATCTCTATAGTTGTATATAAAATGCACCCGATGGTCACTCTGACAGAGCTCCAACTTTTCTCTGTGGAGAGAGGAGAACCTTCCAGAGGAACAACCATCTCTGCAACACTCCACCAATCAGGCCTGTATGGTAGAGTGGCCAGACAGAAGCCACTCCTCGGTAAAAGGCACATGACAGCCCATATGGAGTTTGCCAAAAGGCACCTAAAGGACTCTCAGACCATGAGAAACAGAATTCTCTGGTCTGATGAAACAAAGATTGAACTCTTTGGCCTGAATGGCAAGTGTCATGTTTAGAGGAAACCAGGCACGCTCATCACCTGGCCAATACCATCCCTACAGTGAATTATGGTGGTGGCAGCATCGTGCTGTGGGAATGTTTTTTTAGCGGCAGGAACTGGGAGACTAGTCAAGATTGAGGGAAAGATGATTGCAGCAATGTATAGAGACATCATTAATGAAAATCTGCTCCAGAGGGCTCTGGACCTCAGACTGGGGGCGAAGGTTCAGCTTCCAACCGGACAACGACCCTAAGCACACAGCCAAGATAACAAAGGAGTGGCTACGGGACAACTCTGTCAATGTCCTCGAGTGGCCCAGACAGAGCCCAGACTTGAACCCGATTGAACATCTCTGGAGAGATCTGAAAATGCCTGTGCACCGACGCTCCCCACCCAACCTGATAGAGCTTGAAAAGAAAAATGGAAGAAACTTCCCAGAAATAGGTGTGCCAAAATTGTAGCATGATGCTCAAAAAGACTTGAGGCTGTAATTGGTGACAAAAGTATTGAGCAAAGGCTGTGAATACTTATGTACTTGTGATTTTTTTTTTTTATAAATTTGCAAAGATTTCAAACAAACTTATTTCACGTTGTCATTATAGGGTATTGTTTGTAGAATTTTGAGGAAAATAATGAATTTAATACATTTTGGAATAAGGCTGTAACAAAAAAAATGTGGAAAAAGTGAAGCGCCGTGAATACTTCCCGGATGCACTGTGTTTGCTGCTCCATATTTCTGTAAAATTATTACATATAAAGCCTTGTTTCCCTCTAGTGGCCATTTATATTTTAGGCAAACATTCAGCTTCAATTGTTGAGATGAATTTTAAGGCATTCAAAGAGCTGGAGGCATATTAGTACAAAATGGATTCTGATTGATTGGCGCTGGTGATGGCACTTTGAACTCTTTCTTTAGGTACAGAACATTTGGGGATAAGATGAGCCACCATTCACCTTCCGGAGCCATTCCAGGGTTGCTGCACTTCTAGAAGGGCAAACGTCTTTTCCAAAGCTCTTCAAAGACATCTGATGGCTCAACGTAGAATTTCTTCTAATATTAATGTTTTATAAAGCAATCAGAGGCGGTTTAAGGAGAATTATCCGTAACAGAGAGATGAATCCAATATATGGAGCACATTAAATCTTCATATTATTTTACACACTTAGTATTCAGATTAAAGCCAAACACGGCTATGCACATCTATCGCAGCTTCTGTGCTCAGTTCTTGGACTCATTGATATACAGTTCTTCGTGTTCTTCTATACTCTGAAATAAGAGAACCTGTCTAGAGAGGTAGCAAAGGCTATTGCATGAACCTCTGAGCCTGGTAGTCATGGTGTCTGCGAGATACAGTCAGCATTGTAGTGTGTAATATTATCAGCAGTTCCACCTCCTGTGGCAGTCATCCCCAGTCAGTGGCTTGTGCCTCACATGTAGCTTGCAGAGGTGTTTCGTCAGCAGGTGCACAAGCGTTATCTGTCTACACAGCTGCTGCATCAGTCACAGCAGAGACTCCCTCCCTCTCATTGGAAGTTTCATTCTGTGCCTCATCCTGGTTTGTTCTGCTCTTGGCAGGAGTCTGCAGATAACCTAAATAAAGCTCTTATTATGGGGGGGCTATTTCCAAACACATGGGGCTAAGTGGCTGGGCCATCCAGCGGTTAGTGATAAGATTAGGTTTCTTAGTTCATAATAGAAGATTTTTTTAGTTGAATATTACCTCAGGCTCCAGATGAGGGTCATGTTTAAAACTCAGCGGTGATAACAGTTGGTTCTATAGGCTTCTAAAGGTTCTATCCATGTTGGCAATTTGCCAAGCTATAGATTTGTAAGGACTATGTTTGGGGTTTTGTCCATCAAAGTTGGCCACCTGTTGTCTGCATGCTGTCTACATCTTCTAGTGTGGTTGCACTTTGAAACATGCAGTTACTGATTCTAAAGCCTCGTACACACGATCGGACTTTAAAAAACGTTTCCGTGGATTTCTGTCCAAAGGGCGTTGGCCGTGAACTTGTATTGCATACACACGGCAGGACTTTTTCATCCAACTTTCACCAAATCGCCTGGTTTTTCTGCACTTTACCGCCACCCTTTGGTCAACTTCTGTATTGTTGTCTGATCTTTTGCATTGGTTCTGAGCATGCGTGTTTGTACTTTGGACTTAAGTCCAATGGTTTTCTGTACGCACGATCGGACTTTGCTCCGTCTGACTTTTGTTGCCGAAAAGTTTGTCTGTTTGCAGAGCGAACTTTTGTCCGATGAAAACCGAAAAAGTTTGTCCGATGGAGCGTACACGCGGTTGGATGTTGCCTTAAAACAGCTAATTTGCATGTTTTTTGTCAAAAAGTCAGATCGTGTGTATGGGCCTTAAGTGTGATCTTAATTCTTTGTTTGTGAGTTTTATATTGTTTTCTCTATTCTTTTATTTGCCACAACCTTTCTAACCGCCTTTCTTTATTTCCTGTGCTCCTGCCCTGCATACATTTCTTATCAGCCAGGTGAGGACAGAAGGGGCAGAGACCACAGAGCAGACACTTTGCTTTTTCTGCACTTCAAAAATTATATAAAACATCTCAGAGGGATATAAGTAGTTTTTTTGCAGTACTGGATGCCAACTCACCACCATAGGGGAGATAGCCAAAAAGCAAACCCACAAAAAAACAAAATGAAAACCTGGAAAAAAGAACCCCAGGTATTACAGCAGTTTAATCTCTCCCCATGTGGCTTTAACCAAACTGCATAACAACCATAATTTTAAGGGGAACACCCAAGTGTATAAAAGAAGTCAACTTTATTACCACAAATTTATTAAAATAGATTACAATGTATTTAACCCCTTAATAATACAATTTCCAAACCCTTTACCATACTTAAAAACTTATGCCCCGTACACACGGTCGGATTTTCCGACGGAAAATGTCCTATCGGACAATGTTGTCGGAAATTCCGACCGTGTGTCGGCTCCATCGGACTTTTTACGTCGGATTTATTAACGACAACGTTTTATCTCCTGCTCTCAAATTTTCCGACAACAAAATCGGACTTTTTCCGATTGTGTGTAGCGAATTCCGACGGACAAAGTGCCACGCATGCTCAGATCACATTGCAAGACCAAAGCTATTGGCTACTAGCCTCTACGTAGTCCCGTCGTAGGCAACAAATGTCACCACGTTCAGAATGATCGGATTTTCCGACAACTTTGTCCGACCGTGTGTATGCAACACCAATGTCGGACAAAATACGTCGGAAAAAATCCGATGGATTTTGTGGTCGGATTTTCCGACCATGTGTACGGGGCATAAGACAACTTGTCTCATAACAAATCCACGTTTGCACATTCACCTGGGCTACAATCATTATGTTAAGCAGCCTCCAAAGCCAACGTTCTAGTATGATAATCCGTAACCAATCTTATACCAATATAAGGTATAAGGGTGACTGTTTGAATTACTGACTATAACCACCTAAATGAAACTGCGCCAGCATGATGGAAAGCCAATAAATCAAATATTTACATTTTAGTAACTTTTATAGCACCTCTATGAATACTTTTATTAGTAGCTGATGTATATCAATGTATATATGCAATATAGTCCATGAAGAACTTGAAGGAGTGCTAAAGTGTTAGCAGGTCCTTTTGGTGGTTATAGTCGGTAGTTCAAACAGTCTTCCTTATACCTTGATTGGTTACTGATTATAATACTAGCCAGTTGGCTTGGGAGGATGCTTTACATACCAATTGTGCCCCAGGTGAATGTCTCAACGTAGATTTGTTATGAGACAAGTTGTCTTAGTTTTTAAGTATGATGAAGGGTTTTAGAATTTTATTATTAAGGGGTAAAATACTTTAATCTCTTTTTGATATATTTGAGGTATTCTTGTAAACACTTCAGTGTTTCCCTTAAAATGATGGTTATTATGTTTGGTTAAAGCCATATTGGGAGAGACTAAACCGCTGTAATACCTGGGGTTCCAGGTTTTTGTTTTAGTTTTTTGTGGGCTTCTTCTGTACTTGCCTGGCTTTTTGCACATCTTCTTGCGTCCAGCTGTGCCCACCCTTGTGTCATATGCCAGGCATAGCCCCATCTGTGGTTCACTTGTCTTGACCTATGGCTTGTTTGCTGGCTCTGACTCACCCTGACCCAGCTTTTAACAGAGACATAGATGGCTGCCCTCCATTGCTGCTTAGAGGTTCAGCTAGTGGACCTCCTTGTGCTGACCTTTGTATGGTTGCACTTCTGCCCTTGACACTCTTGGTCATCTGGTATTGTCTTCACAATTTCTGAACTAATAGATCTGCCCTAATTAAATAGATCACCGTATTGGGCCATCATCATTAAACATAAACCCATTGTCCTGGATTGAATCAAACAGGCTAACAGAAGTGATTATTTATTGATTGATGGACTGATTATACTGTAAGTTACTATAGTAATGGTCAGTTACCTGCTTACAATAGAAGAGTGTGGTATTCCCACCTGGCCATAGACAACGTGAGAGCCAGAATCCGCAGGCTATACCAGGATATCTCTAAAAACCGGGCAGAACTGATTGAAGAAGATAAACTGATTCTTGTTTGGTCTGTGACCCTCAGGCACCAGGGAAAGGCCTCACTGTCTTGTGTGGCACTTTTGTCAGTTGGAAGTTGTGATGCAGGGCCAGGTGAAGTCTATAGCCAGATGGCCACTGTAAACCTCTACAGCACCCTTTCCCAAACCTGGTGCCACCTATAGTGCAACTTTGCAGGTGACCCCATATGTACATCATAGGGGTACTACTGTCTCAGCATTGGCCAGATATCCACAAGACTAGCTCTGCTAGATTTGGGGAAAGTTTGTGAAACAGGAAGATCAGTGCAAACCTTGACCTCCAATCCCTCTGAATCCCCAAATTACAGTAAAATTTGGATTTCTCTACATACAACTCACAGTCATTAATTTCCCTGTTATTGACCCACCACCTGACAAGATAGCATGATCGGAAATGTTCTCCAGTGCCGTTTCTTCCCCCTCCTCCCAAGAAGCAGCTCCCTTTTTAACTCCATCCTGTCAATTAAAAGAGGGGAAAAGCGCACAGAACTAATTGGGCAAGTGTGTAATTTTAATTAGCTGTTTTGATAATTAAACTAATTAGTTCCCTTGTGTTTCCACAATATGTGGTGGACTGGTTTTGATATCACAGCTTCTGAGCTTCATTCCGTTTCTTAATTAGTCACTTTTGCATTCGAAAGCTTTATTAATGTCCTTAATTTGCAGTTGAAATGAGAAATCTGCTGTCAATAATTTGGATAATTGCCTACTGTTTGATTATAAAGTACAAAAGTAGCAGCACACATTATATATGCAAATCCCGGGGGCCCTCGGTGGATGCGCAGCCTGCTCCATCTCATCGCAGCTTCTACCGTCTGCTGACCCTGTTAAGGAAAGGGATCGGCCTTATTAAGAATATGAAGAGACATTTTCTCTTTGCCTTCTCCTCCTGTATTCCGGAGACTTCCATTGTTCCACGGACTGCTTGCTTTGTACCTAATTAGTGTCCTTGGAATTAGACGAGCAGCTCGTACATACCTCTGGCTCTGGAGCCATGTTTGTGCACTGAATAATTGATTGTACTGCACTAATCAGATAGGGACATAATGAGCCAGTTTAATTAAATGGGGATGTAACCTGCCTGAACGCTGGGACAATATTTGCTCGTTTACTTACTTAAAGGCCAATGTTGCTGTTTTTATTGGAGGACGGAAGAATACATGGTACAAAATTCCCTGTTTTCAGAGGGAGAATTAATAATTGCAGATATTGTCACTGATCAACATCATTTTAGCAACTTATAAAGTGTACAATTGTACTGGGTGACATATTATAAATACCCACCCATGTCCCAACTTGTGACCAGAATATCTAGGGGAAAAGGTTCTATATATGTAATAACAGATATTTTACAGTGCTGTACAAAGGACACTGAACCAGTCACATCAGTCTTCGCACCATGGGAGCTTACACTCGAATGTCCCACCACAGTCACACACTGATACTATTATACATTTATTTAGCACTGACATATTCCACAGTGCTTTAACACTGAGCCAATCACGTCAGTCTCTACACTAGAGGCATTTACATTCTAATGTCCCACTATAGTCACGCACTATTGTTATTGCAGTATATATTTAGATAGCTCTGACATATTCTGCAGTGTTGTACAAAGGACACTGAACCAGTCACATCAGTCTCTGCACCATGGGAGCTTACGCTCCAATGTCCCACCACAGTCACACACTAATGCCCCGTACACACGGCCGGAAATTCCGACAGAAAATGTCCAATCGGACCATGTTGTCGGAAAATCCAACCGTGTGTGGGCTCCATCGGACATTTTCCGACGGAAAAAATTTGAGATCCTGCTCTCAAATTTTCCGACAACAAAATCCGATCGGACTTTTTCCGATCGTGTGTAGAGAATTCCGACGGATAAAGTGCCACGCATGCTCAGATCAAATTACGAGACCAAAGCTATTGGCTAATAGCCTCTACGTAGTTTCGTAGTACGCAACGAACGTCACCACGTTCAGAATGATCGGATTTTCCGACAACTTTGTCCGACCGTGTGTATGCAACACCAGTGTCGGACAAAATCCATCGGAAAAAGTCTGACGGATTTTGTGGTCGGAGTTTCCGACCGTGTGTACGGGGCATAAGGCCTGGTTCACACCTATGCAGGTTGCAGTTTGCATATTCCAGGTGCATTTTGCATTTTTCAATACGCCTTTTTGATCCATTGAAGTTTATGGAACCAAAAACCAGAAAAAAATGTCCCTGGTCCTTTCCATAAAATGCATAGATGTGAACATGACCCGTGGGAAACCATGTTAAATGGATTAAAGCGTGTTTCTGCAAAACTGAAAACGCACAAAAAAATGCATAGGTGTGAACCAGGCCTAATACCGGTAGTATTGTACATTTATATAACTCTGACATATTCCACAGTGCTTTATAGAGAACACTGAGCCATTCACATCAGTTTCAGCACCAGATGAGCTTACACTCCAATGTCCCACCATAGTCACAAGCTATTATTATGCGGTTATATAGCTCTTACATTTTCCACAAGGCTGTACAGAGAACAATGGGCCATTCACATCAATCACCACATCAAAAGAGTTTACACCTAAATGTCTCCACAGTCACACATTATTAATATACATTTAAGTGGTTGTAAACCCTGTACTACCACTTTTACCTACAGGTAAGCATATAATACCTGTAAGTACCGTGAATATCTCCTAAACTTGCACCGTTTAGGAGATATTCACTGTATTTTTTTTTTTGAGAATTTACAACCACTTTAATATAGCTGTGACATATACTGTAGTGCTGTACAGAGACCACTGAACTAATCACAATGGCCCCTGCACCAGAAGAGCTTACACTCTAATATCTTCACCACAAAATAGAAAATCATAATTTCTCTTACCTGCGGCTCATACAATAAATCTTGCAATGAATTAATGAGAACCATTTCCCTATATGAACATGCAATAGAATGCTCACTAGACATAAGAGTAACGGTGAAGAATAGTCTTTAGCCTCTCACAGAACTCCTGTGTAGCGTGTAGTAAATGGTATTTTGTGATTTGACCAGGGCACACTGACAATGATTAATGGTTGGAAGTCAGTTACTATGGTATATGTGCATTATTTGTACAAGTATTCTCATCAGCACACGCGTGGGACCACTCGAGCACTAACAGGCATATAATAAATATTGTTGTCATCATCATGTCGGTGATAAGTCGTCCTTAGGGACCAATAAGGCAACATTCACATCTCACCAGTCCCTATTGCTTCATCCTGTGGTAGCTGCAGTCAGTTAGCACTTGTTTTAATGCATATGACCGGCAAACTGATTTTTTTATTTTATAAAAGAACCTGAAATATGCAGCCAAGATAAAGTAGTAAAATGTACACAGACAGCATTAAGGTTGTTATAAACCCATTTTTTTTTTTTTTTAGGTTTAGATATAGTAGGAAATAGTTAACACACCTTTTAGGATTTTTTTGCTGCCTGTGTCCCCCTGGGGATATTTCCCCTCACTTCCTCTCCCGGAGACTCAACAGGAAATGAGAAGAAATCTCCCCAAAGTGAAAGGCATTTTCATCTTAGAGAATTGTCACAAGAACACGTGTCGCATTGAAGGATTTTCCTTTACCGCTTGCTCTAATGACAAATAAGAATGGTTAGATTTCTCCCAGGAATGAATGCATATAGATGGAAACATTTATAATAAAAGTAAGACAGGTGAGACCATTGCATCCTTTAAATAACACAGGAAGTTTGTATTTTGGAGAAAATGACAGAAAGTTTAGCTCGCCGATGTTGGCAATCTTCCACGATTGCTGCATCACGTTTGCAATAATCTCTCTCTGCGCTCATAAAGACGGTTTTATGGCGTAACAGTATGTAGGACGCATTGTCAGCTCCGCTTCATTTAAACTGCCGGGCCCAGCGGAGAGAAACAAAAATTTACTATCGGAAGGAAGCTGCAGCTTTAACCCTTCTTGATCCATCGTATGTGGGATAAGACAGCAGTTTCTGGTCCATCTTCATGTAAGAATATGCAGCAGTCCATGTACAAATTCTTTATCTCATCTGATGATTGTTAATCACTGCCTTGTCTGTTGATTACACTGGCTATAACCTAAAGAAATCGTTATCTCCAAACAGGAGGCAGGTGGTGAGACCTGTTTCCCGATTGGCCAAAGCATCAGGCGATCCTATTGGATGCCTAGCGCTTTGGAGCAACAGAGAGGAGACATGGGAGGAGCAGACACCGGAGCCACTCCCTGCACAAGCAAAGGAGAGAAGGAGAGGACACTGCAACCCCAGCCCCAGGCCTGGATTGAGTGGTTTCTGACATGCTGTCAGCACGAGGGGGGTGGGAGTTGTTAGTCCTGTGCCGCTGGCAGGGGGGGTTGGTGTTTGTCAATCCCTCCTGCGGAGGGGTGTGTGGTGTGAGCTATATTCCCTGAGGCTGAGCTGAGCTGTATTCCCTGAGGCTGAGCTGTATTCCCTGAGGCTGAGCTGTATACCCTGAGGCTAAGCTATATACTCTGAGGCTGAGCTATATACCCTGAGACTGAGCTGTACACCCCGATCTGTGATGTAGAGCTATATATCCTGATCTGTGATGTGGAGCTGTATAACCAGATCTGTAATGTGGAGCTGTATAACCTGATCTGTGATTTGGAGCTGTATACCCTTATCTGTAATGCTGAGCTATATACCCTGATCTGTGAGACTGAGCTGTATACCCTGATCTGTAAGGCTGATCTATATACTCTGATCTGTGATGTGGAGCTGTATTTTATACCCTGATCTGTGATGCTGGGGCTGTATACTCTGTCCTGTGATGCTGAGCTGTATACTCATGATACTATGAGTGGAATACAGGGGTATGGATTCTACAAGGGGTGGGGCTTATGTGAAGTGGGAGGGGTCAAAAAGGAAGGGCGGGGTCTGGCACTCTTCCATCCTAAAACTTCACCAGCCACCACTGGCTCATGTATGTGTGTGTTTATATACAGTGCATCCGGAAAGTATTCACAGCACTTCACTTTTTCCACATTTTGTTTTTGTTACAGCCTTATTCTAACATGGACAAAATTCATTATTTTTCTCAAAATTCTATAAACAATACCCCATAATGACAACATGAAAGAAGTTTGTTTGAAATCTTTGCAAATGAAATAAATAAATAAAAAATAAAAAACACATGTACATAAGTATTAACAGTCTTTGCTCAATACTTTGTTGAAGAATCTTTGGCACCAATTACAGCCTCAAGTCTTTTTGCGTATGATACTACAAGCTTGGCATACCTATTTTTCGGCAGTTTCACCCATTCTTCTTTTCAGGACCTCTCAAGTTCCATCAGGTTGGATGGGGAGCCTCGGTGCACAGCCATTTTCAGATATCTCCAGAGATGTTCATTCGGGTTCAAGTCTGGGCTCTATCTGGGCCACTCAAGGACATTCACAGAGTTGTCCCATAGCCACTCCTATGTTATCTTGGCTGTGTGCTTAGGGTCATTGTCCTGTTGGAAGATGAACCTTCTCCCCAGTCTGAGGTCCAGAGTGCTCTGGAGCAGGTTTTCATCAATGATGTCTGTACATTGCTGCATTCTTCTTTCCCTCGATCCTAACTGGTTGTTCTTCTGGAAAGGTTTTTCTGGTAGGAAGGCACAGGTAGTCGTCTACGGTCAGCATGGAGTCTGACCAGTTGTTATGGTGGTCAAGAATGGTGGTCAAAAAAAAAGCAAAGTAGAAACTGGTCCAAGGCTTGGTTGGCTCGTTCTGCGGCCCCATTGGACTGCAGGGGATTCGCAGAGGAGAAGGAAAGCTGAATTCCCAACTGTGCACAAAAGGCTCGCCAGAACCTGGAGACAAACTGACTACCTCTGTCCAAGATGATAACCTTGGGTAGCCCATGTAACCGAATGATCTCTCGAGCAAAAATGGATGCCAGTTCTTTGGATGTGGGCAACTTCTTTAGTGGAATGCAATGTGACGTTTTCGAGAACCGGTCAAACACCATAAGAATAACTTTGTTGCCCTGGGAGTTGGGTAACTCCACAATAAAATCCATGGACAGGTGGGTCCAAGGCCTCTCTCAATTGGGTATAGGCTATAGGAGGCCCACTGCAAGGTGTAGTGGTGTACTCCATGGCTTTATCCTCCGAGACAGATAAAGGGTACACCTGGCCACGAGGGGGCATGGCACTAGGTTAAAGGTAAATTGCGCAATCATACGACTGGTGTGGAGGCAAACTACTGGCTTGACCTTTGTCAAAGACATCACTAAATTCGTGGTACTCCTTTGGCAAGGAGGAGAGTGAAGAGGTGCACAAGACCTTTGCCACTTTCCAAAAACATGTTTTACTGCATTGTGGCAACCAGGAAAGAACCTGAGCACAAAGCCAATCAAAAGAGGGGCTGTGCCTCTGTAACCAAGGATAACCAATAACCACTGGGTAATGAGGTGAAGAAATTACTTAAAATTAGATTATCTCATGGTGAAAAGCCCCTACGGCCATGGTCAATGAAGCAGTCTCATGAGTCACCTAGGCAGGCTGTAGAGTTCTCCCAGCAATAGCCTCAATGGCAAGTGGAGTGGCACGCAGCTGCAGCTGAATTGAGTGCTTAGACACAAAGGCACTGTCTATGAACAGGCCTGCAGCCCCAGAGTCGACTAGAGCCTGTGTCTCGATGGATGATTCAAACCAAGAAAGGGTAACCGGAACTAAGGGCTTATTCTTCAGGATAACTGGGGACGTAATAATGCTACCTAAGGTCTGTCCCCTACAGGACCTCAAGGTGCGGGCGTTTCCTGGACGGGTAGGACAAAACTTCAAAAAGTGACCTGCCTGGCCACAATAACGGCACAATCTCTCCCTCCTCCTAAAGGCCCTCTCATCCACAGAGAGATGTGTGAAGCCCAACTGCATGGGTTCTACTTCACTGGCCGACTCAATACTGGGAGTCAAGAATGGGAGTGCAAAGCTCCGAGCCAAATTTACATGAGGCTTCCATAAGCGATGCTGGAGTCAATGAGAATGGCAAACGTGATCAACTTCTCCAGATCCATAGGTATGTCTCGGGCTGCTATCTCTTCTTTGATGTTATCCGAGAGACCATGAGAAAAAGCAGCCACGAGGACCTCATTGTGGAGCGTGCAGGAACGTCAAATACCCTTTTAAAGGAAGCCACATACTCAGGGTAACTCAGGACAATAGGTTTTTGCATCTCCCAGAGAGGGTTTGCCCAGGCCAAGGCTCTATCAGAAAGCAAAGAAATAACAAAGCCTACTTTGCTTCTGTCCATGGGGAACGCCTGGGGCAGCATCTCAAAGTATATCCCAACCTGGTTGAGAAACCCTCTGCATTGAACTGGATTGACCCCAAATCGCTGGGGAAGCAGAGCGGAACCAGACATACCTCTTATAGAGGTAATATTCGAGGCTGGTGCCTGCACAGAGACTGGAGCAGCAGGGACGGCCTGCAACACAGGTTGTACCGGAACAGCCACAGTGAGAGGATCCAGGTGAGCAGTGCGAATTAGGAATGTCTTTAAAGCTATGGCAAACTGATCCATGCCGTGATTCTGCTCATCCAATCTGGAAAAAATATTACCAATAGGTGGATTGCCTGCATCTTCTGAATTCATGGCCTTCGTCTACTGTCAGGAACCATGAATCAGACGGAGACAGAAAATGCAGTTAAAATCACACCTTTTAATAAAATGGTAAAAAATGGTACAAATAGAAAACGTAGTGAAAACATACCCAGGGTATGGTAGCCAAAGCAGGTAGTCAGAACAAGCCAGTAAATCAGGAAGCCAGAGATCAGTGTAGTTAGAGGCAGCAGACAGGATCAGGAATCAGAAGGGATGTCAGCCAAGCAAGTCTTCAACAGGAACACAACAGAGAGTCTCTTGATATGTTTGACCAAGGCGAAGGCACAGGAGAAATGAACCAGGCAGTTTAAATAGCCAGAAGAAGCTGGCTGTAGACTGGAGTGACAAACAGGAAATGATCACCAGGTGAGCCACAGTGGTACGATGAGTGCTGGCAATTAACCAACAGCTGAGAAGGGAGGGCTGAGAGCCCAGCCCTGACAGATAAAAAAACCTTCTGCCTTTACAACTCCTTTAGGGAATTAGAGTAGATCCATAAAGAAGAATGGACCAAAATCCCTCCTGAGATGTGTTCAAACCTAGTAACTACAAGAAACGTCTTACCTCTGTGCTTGCCAACAAGGGTTTCTCCACTAAGTAATAAGTCATGTTTTGCTTGAGGATCAAATACTGTACACATTTTACTCACTGAACTACAACTAATTTTATAACATTTGTATCATGTGTTTTTTCTGGATTGTGGTTGATATTCTGTCTATCATTTAAAATACACCTATGATAAAAAAAATATAGACCCTTCATTTCTTTATAAGTGGGAAAACTTACAAAATCTGCAGGGGATCAAATAATCCCCCTGCAATAAATTGTTTTCCCTACTGTATATATACTGTGCAAAAAGTTTTAGGCAAGTATGAAGAAATGCTGTAAAGTAAGAATGCTTTTAAAAATACATGTTCTAATTGTTTATTTTTATCAATTTACAAAATGTAAAGTGGGCGATCAGAAGAAAAATCAAAATCTTATATTTGGTGTGACTTCAAACCAGCAACAATACTTACTCTTACACACTTTGTACCCTTGCACAAAGTCGGGTATTTTGTAGGCTAAAGCCCCATACACGGTCGGATTTTCGCATGGATTCTGTCCGATCGGACAATGTTGTCGAAAAATCCGACCGTGTGTATGCACCATCGGACAGTGTACGTCGGATTGTCCGACGGACAAAGTCCTATCTCCTGCTGGATAGATTTTTTGACAACAAGGTCCGATCACACCAAATCCGATCGTGTGTATGGTAGTCCGACGGACAAAGTGCTACGCATGCTCAGATCACATTACAAGACCAAAGCTATTGGCTACTAGCCTCTACGTAGTCCCGTCGTAGGCAACAAACGTCACCACGTTCAGAATGATCGGATTTTCCAGCAACTTTGTCCGACCGGGTGTACGCAAAACCAACATCGGACAAAGTATGACAGACATGATCCGACGGACCTGGTCCTCGGATAATCCGAGCGTGTGTATGGGGCATTAGAGACAGTTGTATGATTAACAAATTTTACCAAGCTAGTGCTAATGATTATCTTAAACAGAAACAGCTGTGTAGGATGCTTAATGCTTCATATCACAGGTCATATACACCATAGCAAGCCTGAGCACAGGAACAAGTCACAAGGTAGTTATACTGCATTAGCAAGCGCTCTCTCCGGCAAAGATTTCAAAGCAGACTGGGGTTTCAAGATGTGCTGTTCAAGCACTTTTGAAGAAGCACAAAGAAACGGGCAACGCTGGGGACCGTAGACACAGTGGTCAGCCAAGGAAACTTAATGCAGCAGATGAAAGGCACATCATGCATACTTGATTCGAAGATGTCCAAGCAGTGCCATCAGCACAGAACTGGCGGAAACCAGTGGGACCCAGTTACACCTATCTACTGTCTGGAGAAGTCTGGCGAGAAGTGACCTCATAGAAGAATTGTGGCTAAAAAGCCATATCTCCGACGTGGAAACAATGTCATTAAGAACTATCTTCAGCGTACTGAAGAACAAGGAGTCCTGAAAGTGAGGGTTTGGCCCTCACAGAGCCCTGATCTCAACATCATCGACTCTGTCTGGGATTACAGGAAGAGACAGAGGGATTTAAGGCAGTCTACATTACATCCACAGAAGATCTGTGGTTAGTTCTTCAAGATGTTTGGAACAACCTACCTGCAGAGTTCCTTCAAAAACTGTGTACAAGTGTACATAGAAGAATTGATGCTATTGATTTGATTTGGATTTATCTTCTGTTCATTTACTTTCTATTTAGTTAATTGATAAAAATGAACTACTGTATTAACACTTTTATTTATGAAACCACTCTTAATTTACAGCATTTATTCATACCTGCCTAAAACTTTTGCACTATAATAAACAGTATATATATTGTGTGTGTGTGTATATATATATATATATATATATATATACTGTGTGTGTGTGTGTGTATATATATATATATACAGTGGGGATGGAAAGTATTCAGACCCCCTTAATTTTTTCACTCTTTGTTATATTGCAGCCATTTGATAAAATCATTTAAGTTCATTTTTTTCCTCATTAATGTACACACAGCACCCCATATTGACAGAAAACCACAGAATTGTTGACATTTTATATTAAAAAAGAAAAACTGAAATATCACACGGTCCTAAGTATTCAGACCCTTTGCTCAGTTTTTAGTAAAAGCACCCTTTTGATCTAATACAACCATGAGTCTTTTTGGAAAAGATGCAACAAGTTTTTCACACCTGGATTTGGGGATCCTCTGCCATTCCTCTTTGCAGATCCTCTCCAGTTCTGTCAGGTTGAATGGTAAACGTTGGTGGACAGCCATTTTTAGGTCTCTCCAGAGATGCTCAGTTGGGTTTAAGTCAGGGATCTGGCTGGGCCATTCAAGAACAGTCACGGAGTTGTTGTGAAGCCACACCTTCATTATTTTAGCTGTGTGCTTGGGGTCATTGTCTTGTTGGAAGGTAAACCTTCGGGCCCAGTCTGAGGTCCTGAGCACTCTGGAGAAGGTTTTCGTCCAGGATATCCCTGTACTTGGCCGCATTCATCTTTCCCTCCCTGCAGCTGAAAAACACCCCCACAACATGATGCTGCCACCACCATGCTTCACTGTTGGGACTGTATTGGACAGGTGATGAGCAGTGCCTGGTTTTCTCCACACATACCGCTTAGAATTAAGGCCAAAAAGTTCTATCTTGGTCTCATCAGACCAGAGAATCTTATTTCTCACCATCTTGGAGTCCTTCAGGTGTTTTTTTTAGAAAACTCCATGCAGGCTTTCATGTGTCTTGCACTGGGGAGAGGCTTCCGTCGGGCCACTCTGCCATAAAGCCCCGACTGGTGGAGGGCAGCAGTGATGGTTGACTTTCTACAACTTTCTCCCATCTCCCGACTGCATCTCTGGAGCTCAGCCACAGTGATCTTTGGGTTCTTCTTTATCTCTCTCACCAAGGCTCTTCTCCCCGATAGCTCAGTTTGGCCGGACGGCCAGCTCTAGGAAGGGTTCTGATTGTTCCAAACATCTTGCATTTAAGGATTATGGAGGCCACTGTGCTCTTAGGAACCTTAAGTGCAGCAGAATTGTTTTAGTAACCTTGGCCAGATCTGTGCCTTGCCACAATTCTGTCTCTGAGCTCTTCAGGCAGTTCATTTGACCTCATGATTCTCATTTGCTCTGACATGCACTGTGAGCTGTAAGGTCTTATATAGACAGGTGTGTGGCTTTCCTAATCAAGTCCAGTCAGTATAATAAAATGAAGGTGTAGAACCATCTCAAGGATGATCAGAAGAAATGGACAGCACCTGAGTTAAATATATGAGTGTCACAGCAAAGGGTCTGAATACTTAGGAACATGTGATATTTCAGTTTTTCTTTTTTAATAAATCTGCAAAAATGTCAACAATTCTGTGTTTTTCTGTCAATATGGGGTGCTGTGTGTACATTAATGAGGAAATGAAACTTAATGAACTTAAATGATTTTAGCAAATGGCTGCAATATAACAAACAGTGAAAAATGTAAGGGGGTCTGAATACTTTCCGTCCCTACTCTATATATATCTTGTATATACTCGAGTATAAGCCGGCCCAAATATAAGCCGAGGCACCTAATTTTACCGCAAAAAAATGGGGAAACTTATTGACTCGAGTGTAAGCCATGGGTGAGAAATGCAGCAGCTACTGTCAGCGGAAAAGAGGGTCAACGATGCCCATCTGCAGCCTCACTGTGCCCATTTGCAGCCTCACTGTGCTCATCTGCATGCCTCACTGTGCCATCTGCATGCCTCACTGTGCCATCTCCCTGCCTCACTGTGTCCATACAAAGCCCCCCCTTGTCCTCGTCTGTGATGGAACACTGATTCAGTTTCCCAGCAGTGAGTGAGTGTTCTGCCTATCATGGACGAGGACGAGGAGAAGGCGGGGCTTTGTTACACTGGATGGCCGCCGACTAGACCGCATGTCACAGCGCTGGGAGATCAGGTGCATGAGGCTGCAGATGGGCACAGTGAGGCAGGGAGACTCGAGTATAAACCGAGGGGGCTTTTCAGCACAAAAAAAGTGCTGAAAATCTCGGCTTATACTCGAGCATATACGGTGTGTGTGTGTATATGTGTATATATATATATATATATATATATTGTAGAGATGCGACCCCATCTCACAGGTGCATATAAGCAGCACATGCCTGATTTTGGCAGGGATGCTAATTACACACCTGTGGGCTGGGTTCAAAAACATCCCAGGAAGAGAATTCTGGGCTCAGACCTGGAGACGGCTCCGCCCAGCAGACAAGAAGTCTGGCCAGGAGGTTGGGAGAGTTTCAGGAGAAAGGGACAGGAGCCTAAGACTGCAGGTGGCAGTTTGAAGCAGGCAGGTGTAGCCTGCGACTAAAGCAGCACGAAGCTGACAATGAGTAAGCCAGGAGGCTTTTGTTTTGGAATACAGTGATGGTGGAACCCCCTGCGAGGGAAGATATCTGTTGATTTGAACTTTTTTCGTTTCCTTTAAATAAAAGTGGGCTGCCATGCCCTAAAAACGTTTCTGGAAAATCGCATGCACCACTTGTACCTAATCACCCCGGATCGTCACAATTGGTGGAGAAATTGGCGTTGGGCACGGATGGTGTTGGTCCAGATCCTCGCATGCCGGAAACCGTGAGTGTCAGAGACTGTGTGTATTGCTGTGTGAAGCAAAGTGATGGGTGCTGTGTCTCAGCTGTAAGAAGACAGTACGCCAACATTTTTTTTGAAGGAACTCTGCATCTGTTGCTGCAAAGATGCATGTTGGTGCCCGTAGCAACAAAGGCAAGGTCAGGCGTGAGACCTATGGCAAATGGTGGAATGATCCTGATGAGAGTTCTGGCTGGTGGGCTCAAGAGGATCGTTACAGTTACTGGAGAAGCTCTGCAGGGAGAATGCAGTCTCCCATAGCAACCAGTGAAGTGTCGTCTGGATGGTGGGGCTCCTATGAAGAGGTGGCTCACTGTTCCCACAAAGAGGGCTGGGAAGCCCGAGAGTCTTTCATTTCACCTGGTAACTGCATGGGGAAATACAGCAGGAGAAGGCAACAGGCTGACTGGAAGTTCAAGAGGAGAGCGGTTGCCCGTAGCAACGCCTGTGATTCCAAGTCTGCAGACTGGGTGAGAAAGACTGACTATGTGACTGTGCACACGGGAGTGGAAGTGACCCCAAATGGGAGATCCCCTGTTTGTGTTAAAAAGGACTTGCCTTGCTGCAGTGCCCTGTTCAGTGGGGAGGCAAGGGTTAAAGTTAAAAAGCTTGAGGTCTGCAATGACACTCCCTCTGCTCATGCTAATGAGGGTGGGGAACAGCAACATGGTGTGTTTGAAAATGTGTTGCCACAATGCAGGGTAAAACAAAGTGATGTGTTTAATGCTGAGAAGTGTAAAACTGACAAGAGCATTGTTTCAGATGCTGTTGAGCCTCTTGGTCTGTCCAAGTCTCATTGGGATGATGTAGTCCAACAGAGCAATACCTACTGGGATGATTTGGCCAAGAGACTAATAGCAATGCTGGAAGAAGCTTTTGCTGCTAAAAGAGTAGTGGATGCTATGGCTGGTGTGCCAGGAGAGGTGTCTGCAGAACAGCCTATAGGCCAAGATGCACGGGTTGTTGCAGAGACTAATCCTCTCATGTCTGAAGGTCTCAGCGAATGTAAACGCACAGCGGAAATGGTGTCCACAGTGATAAAAAGAGAAAATGTGTATTTTGTGACAGACATGCTTAATGAAATGTTAGCATCATGGAGTGTACAGCCAGTATATATCCTGCCGTCCTCTCCTATGTTTGGAGAACTGGTACCACGGAGTATGGCTGATTGGAGCTGGATATTGCAGGCTGTACTGTGCATAAATCGCAAATGCTTGAATCGCTTAATGCAATGTTTTGTATTCCTGTGGAAAGTTGTCTCACAGTGTGCTGGATTGCGTCATACAAAGCTTGTGTATGACAAGCACTCTGGAACCCTGTTAGACAAGGCAGTGGTATCGGAAATACCAGCGGTAACAGAAATGGTGAAAATCGGTGTGGGGAAAAAGTGTTGTTCAAGAACAGTCGCTGATGGAGTGTTGGACAACAGGGGGCGATGTGAAACTTTGGGAAGGTCCCATAAAGAGTAACTGCTTCCCTGTGTGTGGTCCCTCCTCAGACACTGTCCTAGCAAGCGATGGGACCAGAGTTCCTGGTAGTGTTGAACTGGGTAATTTTGAGAAAGCGGTTGCCAGGGGTAACTATGCAGGTATCAGCGAACCTGAAACCCAACAAGTGCTGGGTAAAGTTGAGACCGATGTCAAAGTAGGACCCCTACAGTTTTGGGAGAGTAGATCTGGGGGAGGTGAGGAGAAATGTAAGCTCCCAAAAATTAGGAAGAAGTCCGCATGGAAGCATACCCGGAAAAAGAGGTGGGTGGAGTGCCCCTTTAGGAAGAAGGGTTTTGTATTTCTCCCTCCGGTGCGAAACAGGGAGGGAGGATATGTAGAGATGCGACCCCATCTCACAGGTGCAAATAAGCAGCACATGCCTGATTTTGGCAGGGATGCTAATTACACACCTGTGGGCTGAGTTCAAAAACATCCCAGGAAGAGAATTCTGGGCTCAGACCTGGAGACGGCTCCGCCCAGCAGACAAGAAGTCTGGCCAGGAGGTTGGGAGAGTTTCAGGAGAAAGGGACAGGAGCCTAAGACTGCAGGTGGCAGTTTGAAGCAGGCAGGTGTAGCCTGCGACTAAAGCAGCACGAAGCTGACAATGAGTAAGCCAGGAGGCTTTTGTTTTGGAATACAGTGATGGTGGAACCCCCTGCGAGGGAAGATTTCTGTTGATTTGAACTTTTTTCGTTTCCTTTAAATAAAAGTGGGCTGCCATGCCCTAAAAACACAGTCTGGAGTGGCACGTTTCTGGAAAATCGCATGCACCACTTGTACCTAATCACCCCGGATCGTCACAATATATATATATATATATATATATATATATATATATATATATATATATATACTGCTGTATATTTATAATTTTTATATATATCTATATATTTAGATATCATTGTAGAATATTTTGGCATTCAAGATAGGGCGTTCATGCAATTTGCACATCTGGGCAATCATGATCCCAGTATTGCATGACTCCCTTAGCTTGGATATTCACAAGTGGCGCAGAACTTTTACCGCTTTCGTATCTGAACAAATCAAAGACGAGGAGGAGAATTGTACACTATCCATGTTTTATGATGGAAAATCCCAAACCACACGCTTGGCTTCTTCCCTTTCATGGCCAGATCTTTCCAGGCTGTACGACTTCAGAATATCGAGCTGGGAGATGAAATATTCACCACAACGAAGATTTCGTTCTTTATCCTTTATAATATCTGAATGGAGTTCCAACATCGACTTTTGGTGCTGTGCGAAATGAAAAAAACAGCTGGCACTCCAGGGCTTAAATGTCACCATTATCCAGAGTAATAGACAGGATGGACAGCCTGTCTTATCTGTCCATCCATCCTATCTATCTATCTATGTAAAAAAATAAAAAGTAGACACCACAATATTAATTGGAAAAAAAAAAGAAACAAGTAATCTCAATTGAGGGAGAGATTTATCTTCCTGATTGAGTGGTTATATTCCGTAGATTATGGTGCTGTAAATGTGGACGGATTTCTAAACTCCTGCTGTAAATCTCACACAGCACTTGTACAGGCTGCAGCAAATATAAAGCTGAAGAAAGAAGGAAGGAGGGAAGAAAGGAAGGAAGGGGTGTATCCGGGACACTGCCTAGGCCTTGGCTTGGCATTCGTACTTGGCATCCTGTAAAGCACAAATATGTAAACTTGCAGTTGGCTGAAAGGGGAGTTGTGCTGTAAATCCAGAGGCCTTTAACAGGGAATAAACAGAAATATTTGCGCCCTCCTGTGCACAGTGCAGCTCTTAATGATGCCGGCCAGTGTACAGTGTCTGCCATGTGTACATTTTATTATAATGTGATTACAGGTCTTTTACAATGTTGTCATGTCTAATCCCAAGGCCATTATCTGTCATTGGCAGAAGCCCTTAAAACATTAAGAAGGTCGTCAGTGGAGTACTTCACACAAGGGCTGAGTGGGAGAAGTCTTGGAAAGGGGGATTTATCAGAACGTTTTCTGCGGATATACATAATATAAGAATGTTATAAAGGCGCAGAATATAATTAGCCTCTTCCCGTGGTCTATGCCAGTCACACAGAGCTGTTATTTTTCGGATTATAACCAGCAGATTACCGGAGGTTCACCACAAATTTGCAAGTAAAAAGCTTTTAAATGAACATGTGTATTCTAAGTGGAATATTATGAAAGTAAAATGAGGCAGCGGACGCGGCGGCCTCCCATCCTGCGCTTTATATTGTGAATGTTTAGTTCAGTGAAGCTGTTTCTATGTTTTGCACAGAAAATGATAATACCGAACAGACAGGAAAGAAGTTTTTCAATTTCTCGTATCCCCTGACATCTCCACGCTGGAATACCAATTGAATTGGATTAGAATAACATATGGTAAGCTGTAGAGGCAATCGGGCCGCGTCACAGATAAGATACACAAAGTTCGGTGTGATTGGAACTTGGTGGTCCAAGTCGGCTTGTTTATCAGCTCTAGCTATTTCATATTTATTATAAAATCGCAGAAGACATTCTCCAGCCATTGGGGGGAAGAGGGGCGAGAGGCGTCCTTTTCACAGGCGGTGCTGCGCACAATTGGCCTTTCTTTAGATATAGGAGTTTCTGAGAACAGTGGAGATCACCTTTAGGACTGGCCACACCTTGTGGTTTAATGGAAGAACTCCAACTTCTACAGCCTATAGACCCACTTGTCCTGCAAATTCTGACCACACCTGGCAAAATCTTCAAATCTTCTGCCAATGAAAGAACTTCTTAAGAGATCCTGTGTTATTACATGCAGAAACCCTCCAACTGGCAGGAAACACACTGCTAAAAATAAGGCCTATTACAAGGCTTCCACCACAACCCAATACCCGATACTGCACACATTTTTATTTCTTATGTGGATTTAATGCATTATATGGCATTTTTCAAGTTAAGAAATGAACATTGATTAATATGTCATCAGTGAAAGGAAATATCCTGCAGGCATCTGCAGACTGGGGAAATACAGGCACACTGTCCTGACAGTCACTATCACAGGGGTAACAATGAGGCTAAAAAAGAATTGACTACCCCTGGGAGGTCCAACTGTAACCTTGGATCCAGTGGGAGCTTCTCCCCTCCTTTCGATGTTGCCATGGAAACATCATCATCTGAGCGCCATCGTCATCAACCGTCTATTATCATCAGTCTGTCTTCCTACTACTCCTCCTCATCATCAACCATCATTGTCATTTATTATCAATTACCATCACCTAGCATTCTCATCAATTATTATCTACATCTTCCTTATCATCATGCATTATCATTTTTAATCATCATCCCTACAGAGAGTACATCAGTAAAAGGATCTGTGTTTTGGTTGGTGAACAGTCATCTGGTTGTGTATTGGGTGCTGAAGGGATTTCATCCTGCCTTTGCTTACTGAGGAGGATCCGCCCAGAAGAAAGCCATACATCCAAG
This sequence comes from Lithobates sylvaticus, assembly GCA_028564925.1. NCBI lineage: Eukaryota > Metazoa > Chordata > Amphibia > Anura > Ranidae > Lithobates > Lithobates sylvaticus. Next base: position 172,240,992 of record CM053029.1, read on the forward strand.
CCTTTGTTGTCAGTGCTGAGATGTTCAAGGGACTCTACTTGTCAGAGAGTTGTATAGCCTGCCTATAGTGTGACTTCATGAACCCCACAAACCTATATATTACATATCTATATTATATGTGTGTATATATATATATATATATATATATATATATATATATATATATAGTGGAATGTCTAGCTCAGTGGTAGATGTGTTTTCAGTGAGTTCACAGCCAACAGGAACTTCAGTTTAAGGGCGTGGTAGCCCACTTTTATTGAAAGTAACAAAAATTAAAGTTCATTCATGCATAGGTTGCCCACACAGGGGTTCTTCTCCCAAAAAATTACAACACAAACAAACATGCCAAGCCACCTGGCTCTCAAGGCTCAATCAGCCTTGGTCGCAGTACAAAGCTGCGCAGGCCCACTCCTGGCCTCTAGAAAGGGGTTCTCCTGACACTGCAGGCTTTCACACTCCTCCAAGACTCATGGTCCCCAGGACTCTCTTCCAGTTGTCTCAGCTATGATCTCCCTGACTCTCTCAGCTGGCCCAATTCTCTCAGTCTACTGACCTGGAACCTCTCCCACATGGAGTGCTGTCTCAAGGATATTGCCTGGGTTTTTAAACGGTAGCAAGCCTCCCTCCTGGCTGCAGCAACTGCTCCAGCACCAACTCCCCTGAGCTATGCTCAGATCTGCCTTATAATGAGTGTGTGCACCTGGACACACACGCAACCTGCAGAACTTCTGGAAAGCCCAGACACAAGACTGAAGACTCCATGTCTCCCAATGCTCTTTGAATTCTTCAAAGAGTGTGTGTATATATAGTATACAGTGAGGGAAAAAAGTATTTGATCCCCTGCTGATTTTGTATGTTTTGCCCACTGACAAAGAAATGAACAGTCTACAATTTTAATGTTAGGTTTATTTTAACAGTGAGAGACAGAAAAATATCCAGAAAAACCCCTATTCAAAAAAGTTATAAATTGATTTGCATTTTAATAAGTGAAATAAGTATTTGATCCCCTATCAATCAGCAAGATTTCTGGCTCCCAGGTGTCTTCTATACAGGTAAGGAGCTGAGATTAGGAGCACTCTTTTAAAGGGAGTGCTCATAATCTCAGCTTGTTACCTGTATAAAAGACACCTGTCCACAGAAGCAATTAATCAATCAATCAGATTCCAATCTCTCCACCATAGCCAAGACCAAAGAGCTGTCCAAGGATGTCAGGGACAAGATTGTAGACCTACACAAGGCTGGAATGGGCTACAAAACCATCGCCAAGCAGCTTGGTAAGAAAGTGACAACAGTTGGTGCGATTATTCGCAAATTAAAGAAACACAAAATAACTGTCAATCTCCCTTAGTCTGGGGCTCTATGCAAGATCTCAAGGCAGTTGGGACCATAGTCACCAAGAAAACAATTGGTAACACACTACGCCTTGAAGGTCTGAAATCCTGCAGTGCCCCACAATATCTCAGTGCTCAAGAAAACACATGTACAGGCCTGTCTGAAGATTGCTAATAAACATCTGAATGATTCAGAGGAGAACTGGGTGAAAGTGTTGTTGTCAGATGAGACCGAAATCAAACTCTTTGGCATCAACTCGCCGTGTTTGGAGGAGGAGGAATGCTGCCTATGACCCCAAGAATGCCATCCTCACCGTCAAACATGAAAGTGGAAACATTATGCTTTGGGAGTGTTTTTCTGCTAAGGAGACAGGGCAACTTCACTGCGTCAAAGGGACGATGGACGGGGCCATGTACCATCAAATCTTGAGTGAGAACCTCCTTTCCTCAGCCAGGCTCTGGCCACATGTGGTAATGCATACACTAGAAGTGGCACTGGAACGCATTATTCGTTTCCATTAATTCCTATGGGGAAACTCGCTTTGATATACGAGTGCTTTGGATTACAAGCATGCTTCTGGAACGAATTATGCTCGTAACCCAAGGTACTACTGTATATATATATTGCTATTATTTCACTACAATAGAGGGCATAACCATGGTTGCTAACTCAGTATTTCCTACTGCAAAACACCTGCTGTGGTCACATGACTACCTGTAGGTAGTCTGCTGATACATTATGTCTGCCAAGTCTGTATATCCCATAATCCTTTGTGTGGATTAAGTTACTGATTCATCATGGCCACCAACCTTTCCCCCTCTGGATACTTGGCGCCATGTGGTCACATAACTGCCCTGCTACATCATGGCTGACAATCCTCTATTTCCCACAATATTCTCTTAATGGAATTTCTGTAGCCAATGGTTGTAAGAATCTGGAAAATTGCTTCCTAACAGGGAAATCTGGGTAATATTTCTGCCCAGGACCTGTATAGGGATGCTTGGTGGAGAGCAATAATGTCCATCCGTGAAGAGGTCGAGATCGAGCTTCTCGATACCTTTTTATTGCATTATATAAAATTTTATTAAATTTTCAGTCTAAGGTGATAAAAATAAGTTGCCGCAATGATAAAACAGGCCAATTAACCCTTGGCGGTTTGGAGAGCCACCCACCGTCCTTGTCTCTACAGGAATCAGTAAGCGTTATTGTCGTGGGCCGTGGCCCAGAGGTCACCGTGACTTTCATTCCGCCTTCTTCCAATGAATTGCTGCACATCGGGTGCATCTCCTCCATCAGAAATGTCATTATACTTAGATTTTGTTAGACAACTAGCGCAAACATATTATTAACCTACGACTGCGTCATTACTAAGGGGTTAATGGGGATATTTTCGATACTTCCGTCTGGAAATGGGGAAGGCAGCCGAGCGTCTTTCTGACACCTCAGCACAGAGATGC